>VWZX01004558.1:0-85134 GCA_013399015.1 Galbula dea | reverse complement strand
TGCAAATGAGGGCTCTGCCTCTTTGAGCAAGCGCAGTGTCTCGTGGTAGTGGTCGTCAGGGGTCGTGAGGATAAAGTAAGTCATCTTCAGGATGAAGTAAGACGTCTTCCTCCTGACTGAACTTTTGAACTCAGTCCTTTGCGCACACTCAGTGGTCCCTTGGTCCTCATCCAGGCAGCGGGCCCAGTCCTAGCTGGTTTGCAAACTGCAACATCGTGGCCTTGATAAGGCCGTCACATAAATCTTCTCCTCCCGTTAGTGATAAAGCTAAAGAAGAAAACCTGTTCTTCCCCCCTACACATGCCTATCAGCAACCTTCACAGTTCTCACAAGTAACCCCCACCATGGTCTGCAGCTGTCCAGAAGCCACAGTGATGGTAGCTTTACCTTTGGCCATGTTGAGACATTAGTCCCTTCAGACACAGTCTCTTACAATTGGATATTAGGAAAAACTTCCTTACCATGAGGATGGCAGAACATTGGAACAGGTTGCCCAGGGAGGTGGTTGAGGCCCCGTCCCTGGAGGTGTTCAAGGCGAGGCTGGACAGGGTGCTTGGCAACCTGGTTTAGTTGGAGATGTGCCTACTCACTGTAGGGGGTTGGACTAGATGACCTCTAAGGTCCCTTCCAATCCTGATAATTCTATGATTCTATGATCCTCTGTTCACATACCACCCAACACCCACCATAAAACAACTCCAAGTATGCTAGCAGATAAGAAACTTCATTAACATATTGGCAGCTTCTGCAGAGCACAAGAAGATTCGGAAGGTTTCTTTTTCTTCCAGGAAAAAAAATGCACTTAAAATAAATAGATAAAAGCTATATTCAAATATTATTAGAACATAGATTTGCCTATCTCTGCCTACTGCAGTCTTTCTGGGACGTTTTTGTAAAATGGCAGCTAGTTATGAGACTCTCCGTGTGAATACACATAGAAATTTTTTCCCAGTTCAGGTGCCAAAGCACTGGCACAGATTGCCCAGAGAGGCTGTGGAGTCTTCTTCTATGGAGGTATTCAAAACCCATCTGGACGTGCTTCTGTGTGACTTGATCTAGGGAATCCTGCTGTGGCAGGGGTGTTGGACTAGATGATCTTTCATATTCTGTGATTCTGTGATTCCCTAAACACCAATTAAGACCAAGATATGGTGTTTTCTAAGGACTACTAGAGACAGTTCTAGGGTCTAGCAGAAAAAAACAAAAGCTAATCCTGTACATGCTCTGAACTGTAGGAGTCTCCAACTCCATGACATTGTACTCATATATAATATAGATTGACTCTAGACTTTTCACAGAATGGCCATTATCTGCTAAAAAGGTCAGGCATCTGTGGGCTTCGAAAGTATTTGCAAGGCAATACAGAGCTGTCTGAATCTCTGATCCAGTAGAGTTTTTCCAAAGTGTTCTCCAATGAATCATACCTTGACAATCTGATCACTGTTCAGATATAACTGAAAGACCTAAGGGTGTGAGTTTGTTCTCACATGCATCAATATACTGACATAATTCCACTGGACTTAAGTCACATTTATACCATGTCTTCTTACACCATTCTGCCTTAAATAGCAGTATGCAAGAGTATTAATCAAAATTGGTCACTGCAGACTTGACTAGAATTGCTCACTTACACAAAACCAATAAAATAGAACCAGCAGCTGAGACTTGTTTCAAATAAGTGCAGAGGTTGCCCTTTCTATAAAGAAGGAGCTGTGAAGCTCTTTAGGCTGACTGAAAGCTGAAATATCCTTGGTTCTGTGCTTTGCTGCTTTTATCACCATAGAACAGGAAGTCAAGACAAAGAGAGGGATGATTAAACATCCAATAGTGGAAATCCATGGATGCAAAGGATTTCTCTCACAGGATCTTGTCTGTCAGGACTTTGCTAGGCAAGGATGTTTTGCAGCAGCACACACCTGTCAAAAGTTACAGAAGTTACTTTAAAGAAGTTCATCTGCAACCATCTGGAGAAAATAACCCATAGTCACAGAAATGTATATACGCTCAGTCTACAAATATGATAGCACTGAACAAATATGATAGCCATAAAACTCTTTGTTTACATTTGTAGAAATATATGTTTTCTATAACAGCCTGAAGTTTTGGAGGCTGTAATGTCATATACCATCAGAGACATGTATGCATCTCTCTCTCAATTTTTTGAGGCACACAATGGATCAGAGTTATAAGAGAATAAAGAAGCAACAAAGAAATACCGCAAAAGGTAAAGTGAAGGAGAATAAGCCAAAGTACACTTAAATCAGACTTTCTGAGTATCAAGTTGAGAGAGACTGTGTTCTTAGAGAACACAGCAGTGAACTCAGTAAAGATTTATCAATTATATTCCTGGTTCCCATTTTGATTGTGTAGCTTTGCCAAAATTACAAATTTCCCCACCCTTCATTTGACACAGCCACTAAAAATACCAAAACAAACCCAAACAAAAGCAAAAGCAAAACCAAACAAACAAAAAAACCACACACCCCCAAAAAAATCCAAAACAAACAAGCAAAAAAAAATATTCAGGTTTACTTCATTGTTTGCTTGTTCTGAAATGCTCAGGTAAAGCCGACTGACCATGGCTGTTCTTATAAACATCAATAACTTGCACAGCTGAAGCAATTTACTTCTATGAACAAGAAGAGTGTTTATAAAGCTTTGCCAGTCATTGAAGAAGATGGAATGCTGTAGAGCAAAAGTTCTGAATTCTGTACTTCTGTAGAAAAGTAAACATTGATAATGTTGACAAGATGGGAAGAAAGCTTTAACGTGATGAGAGGAGAAACGAGTTCTATTCTGTGTTACAGCTGAATTTTGGTTTTAGAATGTGCTATTTTACAGATTTGTATTGTTTTTTGGCCACGGTTTCTCCATCCTAAATACAGACAGATATCTGCCTATATCAGGGAACAAGAAAAAGTTTAGGAACAAGGCTAAGGAACAAGGGCAAATCTCTAGTTTCCCTCTGTGCAAGTGTTTTTCTGCATAATGCTTCAATGTGTTTTCTTTTATACAATACAATGCCTAGCACTGCTGTGTTAAATACACCTACAAACATATTTACTACTGCTACATATACGGTTCTGGGTTGCCAGGGGGCACTGGTCAGATTATGTGACCAATACCTCTGTTCTAGAACAAGCAGCAGTCACAAGTATTGAGGCCATGTTACTGAGAACACAGCTGCGTTGGGCAGGGCATGTCTCAAGGATGAAGGACCACCACCTCCCTAAGATCTTGCTTTATGGTGAACTTGCCACCGGCTGCTGCAAGAGAGGAGCCCCAAAGAGAGGATACAAGGACTCCCTGAAACAACATCTCAGCCTTGGCCATACTGATCATCATAACTGGTCTACTCTGGCCTCCAATTGGGAGGCCTGGAGACACACCATCTATAATGCTGTGGATGCTTTTGAGAAGTAATTTGGAAAAATTTGCTTGAGAAAGCACGCAGGATCACCCTTGAGGAGAAAAGACAACACAGAAAGAATTGTGTCTTGCAGAATACACCATCTAAGGAGTCTTTCTGCTGTGCCTTTTGCAACCGCTCATGCCTATCTCGTATTGGCCTTTTTAGCCACCAATGCGCTTGCAACAAACGTGGGTAAAGCCCTTCCCAAATCTTCGTTCACAAAGCCTAGCCATGATGATGACATATATGCTACTCTTGGACTTGTACCTGCATACTTGTGCTACATCAAAATTAATTCTGACTTTTTTACAGCATGACCCTGCAATGTGGGAAATTCCTTTGTGTTCCAAGGCCATAGTGATTAGTTTTTAATACTTTTCTTCCCAGATCAGACGAGTCCTCATATTAATGACTTCAGTATTTCATAGACACTTCTTTGAAGTGTGATATATTGCCATTTTCATTTACTTTCTTTTCCCCACCATTTGGATTTTTAAGAGTACTAGTCCGCGTTAAGTATTCCCATCAAAACCAATTTGGAATTAATCTTTCAAGCTCTTGTCACAGTATCAAATATTTTAGTCACTAACACAGTGCATCGGCTAAATTCCCATCAGCCAGTAAGATTGTAATTCAGCTTTAAAAAAAGAACTGACATTTTTGCCTGTCAATATTTTCTCATTGCTCGTGATATATTTGTTCTTAAAACGCACAGTGAATCCTTTCTTTCTATATATGCACCATAATTATGCAGAGATGTAAATTAGATTTAACACATGTAATTGCCATAATCATGTATTTGGGCTTTTGTTTTTTAACTTTGAACAAAATCTTTCTCCAGTTGTTCCTTTGCCCCTAGCAAATATTCACACATCTTCAAGTAAATAAAGTTCTAGCATCTGCATCATTAGATGACTCTTTGACCAAACTTTTCAATACCTTGCTGCCTTTTACTCTATAGCTATCTTTATAGCATCCTAATCTGTTATCAACAGGTAAGCAGTCTTCCAATTTCATGGAAGATACTCTAAAGGTTAAGTCAATTAAGGCTACTGAGTTTATATGAAGAAAAAGTAGTCAGTGAATCATCATTTTTCATTTGCATATAGTCCTTATTCTACCTTCTAACTTCATCAGACAAGGCAACAAGGAAGGCATTTACCTCATGAAAATTTTGACTTTGTGGGAATATAGTTCTGTCTGATGTCAACACCTTGGGTACCTTTTCTAGCCAATGAGGGAAAAGATTGTTTGAAACTATCTGATCTACAGGATATGTCTAATATGGGCACAAAAATTCCATGCAGAAAGATGGAACCAAAACCTTGGTACTGTGTGTATAAGCCAAGACTGAGGGCACAAGAGTGCCTCAAAGGGCTTCCTCTCAATTAAGAACAGGAAGAACTTGTTCAGAAAGGTTTTCAAAATGGCAGTTCCCACTTCTATTATTTCATACACTGTGAAAAAAATTAGGGTGATAAAATGAAACTGCTTTTCAGAAGCAAAGTACATACAATGATAAACTATTACGTTTACAGAACCATATTCATTTAAATTTTATGATGATGGATATCTTTCATTAGTAGTATTACTGCTATTATTAATAATTATTACCAGCTATGATGATTTTTATTTGAAAAGGAAATGCGGGTGATGTGGAATAAAAAAGGTTGCAAAAAATCTCTCTAATCCCTGAATGTTTTCCATTCGTTTTTACAGCTTGGTGAAATGTGTCTAGAGAGGATCTGCACATTGTATGCTGAGGTGAAGCACCCACCCAGCACATCTTTGCTGCAGTTTTGCCCTTCTTATAAAGAAAACAAACTGTTGCACTGCCTGAAGAAGGGCAGGCCTAAGAAGGAAACCTTAATGTTTGTCTGATAATGATTGCCCTGTGCAAGAAATCAGTTCCTTCTGTAATAGAATATGTTCTTGCAAAACTGGAAGTCTGGGACTCTTAATTATGCTAACGCTCCATTTATCTGGTAGGAACCATCAAAGGCATGTATAAAGCAGCATTTATAAAGGCATTTATAAATCATCTGTCCTATCTCAGTTTTTTATTTTACAGTTGTCATCACAAGCTGTTTCCCCTCTGTATTAAGCTTTGTTTCAAATGCTCTTAATAAAGGTTTTAATGACTCATCTATATCTGAAGCATTCTCATTTCACTGAAGTTTTTTTGAGTTTTTGGATCTTCTCTGGTCAAGAGAGGGAAAATCATCTGCCTGTGTGAAAAGGCCAAGTTCTGCTTGAGCGAAAATTCCTGAGAGGGTGTTTTAAGATGTTACCTTCTCGCTACAGTTCCCTCAAGGTGCACCTATGTCGCCGGTTAGGAGCTGGAACAGCAACTAACCCGGAGAATAGATACCGTCTCTCTCTTCCCCCCCTCCCCCCCACGGCGGGAGAAGGGCAGAGGGTGAGAGAAAACAGCAAAGAAAGAAAACTTGCGGATCGGAAGTTAAAACTAAGACTACTTTAATAACAATAATAACAAAGTCAGATGAAATATATTTAAAGATATACAGAACCCAAGCTGCGTCACCACCGAGGCTCCGGCAAGCTCCGCCAGGCAGGAAAAGGGAAAAAAACCCCGCCACGTTCTGGGCGCGCGTCTTCCCCCGTCCGCACCAGCCAGCACACCCCTGACCGGCGCTGCATCCGCTCCCCTCGGCGCAGGGTCCTAAGGCCCGCCCTCAGGGTCCTTGGGTGTTCTCTTCAGTGCCTGATGCAGGGCGAACCAGTAAAGGGACCGGCCCCTCATCTACATCAAACACGGTGTAAATGGGACGCAATACTCCAAAAAATAAAATCACTGAACAGAAATAGTTCTGTTCTAACTCAAACTAAGACAACCTAGTATTCAGATTGTTTTCAAATTCAATGCTAGTGCTATCTTGATTGTTCAGTTCCCTTTTCCACACGGTAGTACCAATCTGACAGGGAAAATCATGATCCGTGTTTGTATAGTCTAATAGGAACTGTCAAAATAGTCACTAGCCAATCAGTCATCTGTCTCTCATTTTCCAAAACATTTTATAACCTTTTCTGGACTTGTACAGGTTCCAGACATATATGCCACAAGGTACAGTTGATTTAGAGGGTCATGTATTAACAATGAAAACCTTCAAGGACTTCTTCTTTGCCTCATTATGAAACAGAAGTAAAAGTGCATGGCAGGGAGAATACTAGACATGAATAGACATAATTTTTTTTCTCAGTCCTTAATATGTCATGAAACATAAGTCTTCTAGATCTTTATCTAATGTAACACTCTGAACAGCTCATACAGCTTTCTTGCCCAGAGGTGTTAAAGAGTTTTAAAACATAATATTGTTCTGCTGTACTGCTGACCTCTGTTCTCTCAGGGGTTGTTTCAAAATATCTCTGCCATTCTGTCAGAGAGAGTTCCCATTGCCTAGAAGACTTCTAACTTTCTGTCTTGAATTTCCAAAATAGACCCCTACTTGTATGCAGTAAGAAGCAACAGCTGTCGTTCTGTGCATGTGTTGTACATGTGGTTTGAGAACAGGCTGTATATGCCCATTGTGCTAGCAGAGGATAACAGAATAGTGGGGCAGCATTGTGCGCATCCTGTGTGTGTAGTCAGTGCTTCCAGGTGACCAAAGCCTTGGATCAGAAGAATTTCTGAACACTGAATGAAGACAGTGTTTCCCACCAATTGCATTTTTGCAGTGTTGAGGAAAGAGGATTTTAGATATATTTTGCTTTGAACTGTGCTGAAGATTGTGATTGTCCAAGACCTTTATTTGCCTCTGTGACAGATGTGACTCAAAAGCACTCTGAATATTGCTTATATGGTTAAGGAAATGGGAGAAAGAAAGTAACAAAATGTTAGCATAAAATAATGACTAACATAGTCATGACAGATTATTCTGTTAGTAAAAATAGTCACAGTTATGCAAAACTTCAGCAAATCACTACAATCAGGCAATACAGATCTAAATAAAGAATAATTTTTATAACCAGTTTATGGAAAGATCTAGGAGAAATTTCCTGTGCACAAAGAGGCCTTTACTTTGAAGCAGAATAACCTCTTGCTTATATTGAAACATAAACTACTGTTTATACTGAAAAATCATAGAATGGCTCAGGTTGGAAGGGACCTTAAAGATCATCTAGTTCCAACCCCTCTGCCATGGGCAGGGACGCCACATGCACTAGACCAAATCATCCAGGGCCACATCCAGCCTGGCCTTAAACACCACCAGGGATGGGGCCTCCACAACCTCTCTGGGCAACTTGTTCCAGTGCCTCACCACCCTTTAGGTAAAGAACCTCCTTCTAATCTCCAGCCTAAATTTCCCCTCCTTCAGCTTGTAGCCATTCCCCCGTGTCCTGTTGCAATCAGACCAGGAGAAAAGTCTCTCTCCTTCTGCCTTATAATCCCCTTTCAGGTACTGAAAGGCCGCTATAAGGTCCCCTCTAAGCCTTCTTTTCTCCAGGTTGAACAAACCAAATTCCTTCAGCCTGTCCTCATAGGGGAGGTGCTCCAGTCCTTTGATCATCTTTGTGGCCCTCCTCTGGACCTGCTACAAGAGGTCCACATATTTTTTATGTTGAGGAGCCCAGAACTGTACACAGTACTCCAGATGGGGCCTTACAAGGGCAGAATAAAGAGGCAGAATCACCTCCTTAGACCTGCTGGTCATGCCTCTCCTGATGCATCCCAGGACACGGTTTGCCTTCTGAGCTGCAAGTGCACAATGCCAGCTCATGTCCAGCTTTTTGTCTATCATGAACCCCAAGTCCTCTGCACGGCTGTTCTCTAAGAACTTTAAGAAGAAAGCAGTCCTCTTTTGAAACCTTTAAAGAGTCACTTGGATAGAAGGAATTGCTTTAGACTGAGGCTTTAAAATATTTCTGAACACAATAAATATAAACTCTAAACACAACCCACTGCCACATCTGTTTCTCCAAGCTCTATTTGCCTATGTGCACACAGTTGAAAGTCCTCTCTACAAAAGTACACAACCTCTGTTTCCAAAATTTCTGATCCAAAATCTGAGGGGGGATTTGGATCTTTATAGACTATTGTAACTGAAACAAGATCAGGTTGTCCCGGTCCGGTTAATGGACACAGGGTAGATCCCAGGTTTATTTCCCAGGGTGAAATTAAGACACAAACGAGGTCAAATGCTGAAAATCAATTAGGGTTTATTGAAACAAAAGAGTTAGAGAGATAGGACAGTACGACGGAGGAAAAGAGGGAAAATTAGGCAGAGAGACAGAACAGAGAGCAAGAGGGCATAGTTACACCACCATGGATCGGGTCCAGCGACATGTCGAGGGTCCCGAGTCCACCTGCTTCTTCCATGATGGTGGGTGATCACACTCACATTCTCTCTCATACACACACCACTCACAGCTCCACTCACAACTCACCAGCACAACTCACCACCACGAGGCTTTTTCCTCAGGTTTTTATAGGAAAAGGTACAGGGCACGGTCCTACTGATCCTTAAGATAAAGGGAATCTCCCGCAGGTTTCTCCAGACTTTTCTCATTAATAAATTCCTCACGAGATGTCCACACACCTGGGCCTTATCTCAAGGTCTTAACTAGGCCTCATTGTCCTGCACAGTAGTTTCCTAGCCTCTGGCTCCTGAGGTCTGGCATTGTCTTCTCCAATCAATGATCAATCTTGATCAATCAAGCTTCGAGACATTAACATGCAGTCTTAACACAGCTAGGAAACCTGTTTTCCATAGCTGATAAGAAAGTGGATTCAAACAGTCTCTTACACAGGTGCTAAGAGGCTTTCTTTGGTGTGCTGAGCAAGGAAGACATTTTTACAAACAGGCATATGTATTGATACCTATTGATAGATCTCTTTAGCACCAGATCTAAACTTCCTTATGAAGTCAACGGTGACACTTTGACTTCTGAAACTTGAAGTGTCTTTAGTTTAACCTCTATAAAACGAACCAGCTTCTCAATTTTGAAAGAACTGCTAGAACCAATGAAGGAAAAGTATATATCAGGTGGTGTGAATATTGTTTAAGCTCATTCTGCTTTGAAAGCTTCTGAGAATTAAATACTGGCAAGATCACTGTAAATCACAATTTGATTATTTAAGGACATGGAGTTTTATGTATCTCCAGACAGAAACAGCTCAAGATTCATGGTCACAATACTACTGACTGCACTGTCTGAGATCCTACCTGAGTTTATTTTCTCCTTAGTCTGGCTCTCAACAAGCAGGCTGGAAAACTGCTCATGCACATTTTTGAGTTCTGCAGTCATGCTCATCACTGCTACTATTAGAAATCATTTCAGTGACTTGAATAAGGCAATTTCACATGCTTAACGTTCATACAGATCAGAGAAAAAGAGGACAGATGTAGCTGTATCTACCATAAATTCATTATGCATGAAGAAAATTTTACTTCCCCCTTTGTTGATTTTCCATCTGTTTTTCCAAAGAACAGTAATGGAGCTAGAGTACAAGTGAAATAAAACATCCTGTCCTAAGTGTGAATACACAATGAAATGAATTTGAGAGAACTATCAACTCACTCTCACTAACAGAACATCCTGGAGCACCTTATTCAAGGATTCTTGAAGAGAATCATCCCAGACAGAATCGGTCCAGAAAGTTACAAAGTTGACCAACCTAAGAACAAAGATTTTCCCCAGAAGAGGATTTGTGCTCTGTGTTAATTCACCCTGATGTGCCTGTTGCTGCTGTTGTATAGTGTGCTGGTTTTGGCTGGGATAGAGCTTATTTTCTTCATAGTAGCTAGTATAAGATTATGTTTTGGATTTGTGCTGGAAACAGTGTTGATAATTTAGAGTTGTTTTCATTATTGCTGAGCTGTGCTTACACAGAGTGAAGGCCTTTTCTGCTTCTCATACCACCCCACCTGCAAGTAGGCTGGAGGTACACAGGAAGTTGGGAGATGACATAGCTGTGACAGCTGACCCCAACTGACCAAAGGAATGTTCCATAACATATGGTATCATGCTCAGCACATAAAGTTGGGAGAAGAAGGAAGGAGGGAACATTTGGAGTGATAGCATTTGTCTTCCAAGTAACCATTACATGTGATGGAGCCCTGCTTTCCCAGAGATGATTGAACACCTACCTGCTGATGGGAAGTGATAAAAGTCAAAGCTCCTATTCTCATTTTGGTAAGGTTGTCAGCAACATCCTTAGTCCTGTCCAAATGTAATATCTTTGGCCTTTCTTCATAACAGGACTTTTTTGCCAAACTTATGTCTTTTGTCTTTCAGTGTCTAGGATGCTTTTCAGCACAAAGTCTTTTGGAAAGAATGATTTATTTACAGGCTCTCAGCCCCTATATCCAAACTCAAGAAATTAACATTATACACATAAGTGAGACAATGTGGAACTTAACATGCTATCTTCATAAACACTGAAAGTTGGGCACCTCCATGGAATAACCTGACCCAGGCTTCTTTTTGGAGCCACCTCTTTCAATTCCATGCATCCACAGGGCTAACTTCTGTGCCTCAGACTCCTAAGTTTATAGAGGAAAAATCTATGGCATAAGGATTATCTGAATTGGCCAAAATTTTACACATAAGAAGAGGGTTTGGTTTTGTTTGTTTCTGCCAGGTAGCTCATCCCCTTCCTGCTCTTCCTCATGAAAATGTGAGAAAACATGTTGCCTGTGGTTTATTCCTTGACTTTTCCCTCTTCTGACGCATAGTTCTACATAAGACATGATATTTAATTGCAGCTCCTTGCATAGAAATGGCAGTTATTTCAATGTTTCTAGACAGACAATAATGGCTTTGAAAAAAATTTTAACTTTAGTTTTTGAAGAAATGCAAGAAAGGAGAACGCAACTGAATGATATAAGAAAGGATCCTAGAGTAATGCTATAGTCTGAAATGTTCCTGAATAAAAATCAACAGTGAAATGCTATAAATGTTACCTAGACTGTGAACTGAAGAAGAAAAAACTAAACAAATAAATAGAAAAACAGACAGTCTGGGAAAAATAAAATACATGATAGAAAATGTATTTTAAATTAACTTTCTGAGGGAAAGAACATTGGTTTTGTTCTATGAAAGAGAGTTTATCACGTTGCTTTGGGAATCAATTGTATAACAGCCATAATAAAAAGCCTGTTAAAGACCTGAATAAATATCTGAAGTAACACTATTGTTTCTTTCTAGATAGAAGGCAATGGACAATCCAATTTTATGATTTGTCCATCAAGAAATTTAATAAACAGGATTTATAATTCTATGCTATTTTTTCCTCTTGCAAACGTAAAATGCTTTAGAAATGTTTCAGTGGTGAAAAGCTTAGATAGTCATGGAACTGTTTAGTTGCAGTTGTTACTTTCAACCTTATTTTAAAACTTTAAGTCAAATAGAGGTATTTGCAAGTATGCAACTGGCCTTAGGGTTGCATGTCTTTTGAAATTGATCAGTCAGAAAGGTATGGGTTTTTTAATAGGAAACATGCCAAAATTGCATCCTCCAGTTCTGTCACAAAACTACTCTGCCAAACTGAAAAGGACCAAAGATCACTGGCTAGTATCATTGTCTTTTATTTTTGGAGAATCACTGCTTGGGGTTTGAGCTAAGGTGACTGAATTCACCTCTCAGACCAATGTGATTGCACTAAGCTTCTTGGAACAGAGGGAAAAGAGTCTGATATCTTATAGTTGTTCTTACTCAAAACCTGATAATTTCACAGCAGATCTTGTTTACTGTTTTGGAGTCAGAAGGCAAATTGCATTCAAAAAGCTACATGAACCTTCCCCCTTCATAAATTATTAGGAGTGGGGTTTTTTTCCTAAAACAGTGAGATGGAGGTCAAACTACAAGAGAAAAGACTTTTGGCATTGCCTAAGGAGATTCTTATTACCTTCTCTACAACCTTACTTCAGCAGCTTACAAAGAAGCGGTGTCCTAGAGATAGAGCTTGTTGAAAATTAAGGATGAAATGTTACACACATTTTCTAATGTTATGTAAAATAGATTCATTGTTATTGAGGAAACAGTGTAAAAGTTGGCATTTGTTAGAGAACTACAAAAACTGGAATTAACTAAAGATATTTGAGAAACCAATGTTTCAGTGTGGTTTCGAACTGAGTTGTTACGTGATGAGGATTTAGTATGGAATTATGGTCAAAGAAAGATGTAAACAGATTAAAAAGGGTCAGAAAATATGTCCCATTAAGGTTAAATGAAAGTGAGCTTGCTTAACCTAAGGAAGAAGAATAAACATGATCAAAAGTGTTTCAGTATACACGAATCCGTTACAACAGCAACCAATTGTTTGTCAATATTGGAGAATCAGTCAAGAAACCAACTTAAATTTTCAGTCATGAAGATTTTTGTCTAATACTAAGGAGGGAGGGGAAAAATGCACCAGGATATCTAAGGAAAGTCTGGCTTTTTCCATTTGTCTCTAATGGAAGAAACACGTGATCCTGACAGAGTGTAGGAGCACAGACAAGATGATCTCTTAAGGTCTTTCCAGGCCTGCATTTCTGGGATTGCACATTCTCTCAGAATTCAGCCTTTAGTAATGTGTTTTCCAGGCCAAAAAGACGCTATTCAGCAAGAAATTGTCTAAATTCAGGAGCTGTCTCCAGTGAATAATTTCAATCTAATCTATATTTTAAACTTGTTATTGTTACCGTCCCTAGATCAGTGAAGTTGGAGGAAAGTGCACCATTCAGTGAAACACTTGCACCCCACACATTTAGCTCATTCTCAGACAAATGCACAAACCTACGGGAGAGTTATGAATGAAGAGACGGAGAAGTAGATGTTAAGGATCCACCTTGTCTTTAGGCTGCTGTGAATCCAGACCTGCTTAGCTTTTCACTGTTTCAAGTAACTCTATTTCTGCTTGAAAAATTCAGACATTGTAACTCCTCTAAGTGTTATTTAGGAAAATTGGCATAGCTGATAACTTTTACTATATTCAGTGTCTAATAACATACCTCCCAAAACAGGCAGAAGATACGTGGCACCACCTTACAGTGACCTTATAAAAAATGTTCACTAACACATGGTGAGACAGTAATGAGATAGGACTGAATGGAGAAGAAATGAAAGGTGAAATATTATTTAGATTGTGTCTGCCCACCCAACAAAAGCTCCTATATGGGCTGATGGGCTGAAAAGGGTATTTTCAGGGGAGGTGTTAAATGCCTATATTTCTGCATTCTATTTAGTGTAAATAACCAGCTGGCGTTTTGCTGAATTTTAGTCATTCGGGTTATTTATAAGCCGCAGCTGAAATGACGCCTAAAAAATTGTTAGTGTGTTTGTGTTTGTGGGTTTTTCTTCTTCTCTTAGTCCTTCAATATTCTAAATGATGCAATTAGTTTTTTACTTTTGGGGTTTCAGTTTATATTTTATTCATAGTAAATGTGCATCCATAAATACACATACATGCATACACAGAAGGAGAAAATCCTTTTACCAAGACATTAATGACTTCTGCTTGCAAAAGATAATTTTGCTAGAGCCTTGGTACCTCCTCAAATCTTAGCAGGTGGACTCTAATAGTTGAATGTAAAACTTGTTATTGTATAAAATTTCTATTACCATCAATGAACAAAAAGGTTTTAGAGACACAAAACTGGTTAGGATGATAAGTGTATGGTTAGCTGTAATAGGATTCCATTAAATCTTACTGCATTGTTTCTATATTGATGCCATTCCATTAACTTACACTGCATGTACAACCCTTGTGGAAGGAAAGATGGCAGTATATATCATCTTTGGAAGAGAAGCATGTGCTTTTTTGATGACAAACCAAGAAAAGAAACAACCCTGGACTTTATTGCCAGAAATGGGAGAAGGATTTGTTGTACTATGCTCTCCCACCCTCCACAACAACTAATGAGGAAGCTTAAAAGGCAGAAAATCTCTCTCGTTAATTGCAATGTTGGTAATAAGAAGTGCATCACAATAAGGATCCTTTCTCCTCCTACCAGCCTAATTATGAAAAGTTCAAGAAATCATCTGAATATGCAAAATTCACAACAGAAATTAGAGAAGTAACTCAGCTATAAAAATGCAATAACATATTCCTCATGACTGGGATAGTCATGTTTTGCTCCCATGAATTGAAGTGTCAACTTCCAGAGTTGCTGACAACACATAAAATGTATTTTTCCCCACATTAATATGTATCATAAAATCATAGAATGGCTCAGGATGGAAGGGACCTTAAAAATCACCTAGTTCCAAACCCCTTGCCAAAAAAACCCCAACCCAACAAAAAACAAAACCCCCAAACACCTGGAAGAAAAAGAAAAACAAAATCAACAAACAAGCAAAAAGAAAATAAACAAAACAAAAAATCCAAAAGCATAGAACAAGCAAACCCCACAAAACCAAACCAAAACAAAAAGTAAACCACAAAAAAGCCCACAAAAAAACCCCACAAGAAGCCAGATCCCACAAAAAACCAAACAAAATAGGTTAACTGCTTTAGATTCTGCCAAACATATTAATCATGTTTGCATTTTTAGCCCTAGAATTGTTCTCATTTATATTAATTTTATACTCAGAGTTTGTGAAGGCAAAACTTAGAAGGCCCAATTTTGCATACAGATATCTCCTAGCTTAATTAGTATACATGGGAAAGTAAATACAAACCAAATTAATTTAGCAGTATGAGTGCCACAATTAACCTGGAGAATGATTTGCAAAATAGTCTCATCACTCCAAGTGGTAAATGAGGAGCAGAAGTGGCCAAATAGTGGCTAACTTAGTGTCAGTTCTGAGAAGCTTACAATACTAACAGAAAAATTCATAGGCTAAATCAGGATGAAGAAAAAGTAAACATTTTCCTGACAAAAAGAAAAATAAAATTTAAATTTAAAAAGCCATTTCTAAAAAGGTCAAGTGACTTTCTGACCCAAAATAGAAAATTTTGACTTATGTTCAATTTCATATTTTAAATTTAAAAATAACTATTTACAGGAAAATTTAGAAGTTGCTATTTTAGTTCATTTTAATGTTTTCAAAATGGAAATTTTTCATTTATTTTTAAATAATAAGTTCTTCATGTTTCAGAAAAAAAAAAAGCTTGTTTTTCAGGTGATCCTACCTAAGGAATTCAAAAATCATCACTGTTCAGTCAGTTCACACCAACCTGTATTTTGTTTAGTTAACTATTGAACAGAAAACTTCACCAGTTATACCTTGCATTTGGCACACCAATCCAAGTAAGGTAAGAATCAAAAAATATGTTTCAAAACACAGTAGCCCTAAAACAAATCTTTGTTAAACTATGTAATTTAGTGAAAAACACATTCAGAGTGTGATCGTGCTGACATACACATTTGAGAAATAGTGGAAAGTGTATATAGACACACTCCTTTGAAGCAACCAGATGTAATGTTAAATCTAATACTCAGAAGAACTTCTCAGCAAAGCCAAATACAGGTGTTGACACTATTTCTGCTTCATGTTTAGGTGTATCTTGTTTATTTTTCCTGACGGAAGGGGGTAGCAACACAAATAAGTTTTAAAAATTATAAGTACATCTCCCACCAGACTCTTCAATTCAAGAACAGAGCAGGTCTTGCTATTTTTCAGAATCAGCTCCCCTTAAAAATTCTTTGTTGTCTGATTGGAGAGTTTGTTCAGACAAAATTTGAGAACTTAATATGTTGGTCTGAGATTTCCAGATGACTCTAGGCCTGGGAATTCTGTACAAACCCTTCATGTTCTTATCAACCCACAGACTCTTTCATTGTACGTTTCTTTTTTTCTTTTACGTCCTCTTCCAGCAGAGGTTAAGGTTTGAAAAACTTCAGTCTTTGAAAACGATACGTGTTGCACTCTTTAGTCACTTCATAAATGAAGTTGCCTCTTAAGGTAGGACCTCTGTTTTTCTGTGTTTGAGGGGTAAGCATAACATTAGAGGGACCAGAAACTATCCCAAAATGCAAACTGCTGTTTTCTCTTTTCTCTCTTCTCCTACCTTTCTTTACCAGAAGCAAACATATTTATCATCAAGCTTCTGTTACAGCAATACGAGTGAAAAGGCTCTGTGCTTTCACAGTAAAGTGGAAAAAAACCCAGCTATCTCAGATTGCAAATAATACTGCATGAGTCATAAGACTTGGACAATAAAACAAAGTCACACACAAAGAGCCAAGAAAATCTAGGCTTCACAATTTCAGCTCTTCTGGAAACTGAAAGCCAGTCTTGTGTGACTTGTAGGATAACAACTACCAAACCCTGAGAGACACAGAATCACAGAATCACAGAATCACAGAATCATTAGAGTTGGAAAGGACCCTCAAGATCATCTAGTCCAACCGATAGCCCTACACTACTCTTACCCCTAAATCATCCCCTGAAGAAACACATCTATCCTCTTCTTAAAAACCTCCAGGGATGGTGACTCCACCACTTCCCTGGGCAGCGCATTCCAATATCTAACCACTCTTTCAGTAAAGAAGTTCTTCCTAATATCTAATCTAAACCTACCCTGGCTCAGCTTAAGCCCATTCCCTCTAGTCCTGTCACTAGTCACAAGGGAGAAGAGGCCAACACCTGCCTCCCTAGAATGACCTTTCAAGTAGCTGAAGAGAGGGATAAGGTCTCCCCTCAGCCTCCTCTTCTCCAGGCTAAACAACCCCAGCTCCCTAAGCCTTTCCTCAAAAGGCCTGTTTTCCAGACCCTTGAGTAGCTTAGTTGGCCTTCTCTGCACCCTCTCTAGTAGCTCAATGTCCTTCCTAAACTGCGGTGCCCAAAACTGTACACAGTACTCGAGGTGTGGCCTCACCAGTGCCATGTACAGTAGCAAGATCACCTCCCTGCTCCTACTGGTCACATTATTCCTGATGCAAGCCAGGATGCCATTGGCCGCCTTAGCCACCTGGGCACACTTCTGACTCATGTTCAGCTGGCCGTCAGTCAGCACCCCCAGGTCCTTCTCCGCTGGGGAGCTCTCCAGCCACACCTTCCCGAGCCTGTAGCACTGCTGGGGGTTGTTGCACCCAAAATGCAGGACTTTACATTTAGCCTTATTAAAACTCATCCCATTGGTCTCTGCCCATCTATCCAGCCTGCCTAGGTCCCTCTGCAGAGCCTGCTTACCCTCAAGCAGATCGACACTCCCACCCAGCTTAGTGTCATCTGCAAACTTACTACTTAGCTTCACATTTGAAATCAACCAGGCCTACCAAAAAATTCTTGAAACATTCATTCTCAGTGTAGAAAGGGAACCTGGCTTTGAGATAACCCAGACTTGAAAAGGAAAAAGAAAATAATCACTCACTAAAGTGCTAAGAATAAGCTCGTCTGAGAAATACTTATTTAATCTAGAAACAATGGCATGTTGCTATGTCTCTATTGCCTCAGGAACCCAAATTAGTATCTCCACATGATGTTCTATCATCCAAGATGTATTAGCTTCTTTGGAGCTACCTCAGATCTGCAATGTTGTGCATCATACAAATGCACCTCAGAAACTGGTTGAGAGAATATTGTGCTGGAAAAATCAAATGTGACAGTCAAAAGCTAAGATGTTAATTTATCCTAAACAAATTGGGGGTCTCAGGGATGTTTCTCTGCATCCCAATGTGTCCAGACTTCTCATTTTCACTTTTGAGTCGCTCGACTCCCTTTACTTTGAGCTCCCAGTGATATGTACATGGCCTTAGCCACCTTTTATTCCTGAAGGATTCTTGGTATCTCAGTTGCAGGTTTGAGAGGTATGAGGCTTTTTTGACTCTCTGGAAACACGAACTGACTCTGCACCAGCTGATTAGCTCTGCAGACAGACTACTCTCCATGCCACCTGGACTGCCATAATTCCCAGATTGTTGACTTTCATAGCTGATTGTTCCTGAGCATGCTGCAAAATTAGGGCTTTCGGCAGAGCAGAGAATAGTGTCACAAAATTATTCTGAAAACATTTTGCTCCTGCACATTCTAGTTTTCAAATTTGTACTTTGTCCCTGGTTTAGGTACCTTCTTGGTTTGGGGGTTTTGGGTTTTGTTTTGTTCTGTTTTTTTTTTTCCACAAGCTTGGTATTTTCATTTAAAGGAGCCAGTACAGTCCCTCTTCTTTCTTTTCAGTTTTTCGCACCACTTTCTCCTTGTTTCGTGTCACAAGCTCAGACTTGTTTTGAGCCAAAGTACCCTCCTGGACTGAATCAGAGACAATAAACCACTGCTTTTCTTCTGGACTTATGTTTCCCTATAGTGAGGGCAAAGGAAGCATAACATGTTCAAGACAATTGTGTTTCTCAGCACCATGTTTTTCTCTCAGTACTGATTATGGAAGTGTAAAGGACAATTACAAGCCAGGTCACATTATTCCCTAAGTATAAAACCCTTAGACAGCTTTCAGTATATGCAGTCAATTCATCAGCTTCACGAACACAGAGTATTTAAATCTGTTCATTTTTACTAGAAATACTGGTTTGTATTGGGATTGAACCTTGCATTAATAGTGCATCTTTCTACATATATACTCACTTGTAAAGATGAGAAAACTTTGAATCATCATCAAAGCTTCTAAAAATATTCAAATCATATTATATAAACCAGAGAAAGGTGGAACAGAAAGCATTCAAAGAGTATTTCTGAAGTGATCAAACTACCTTCAGAGACAAGGTTATTGAAATGCTTCAAAAGATTGCACAACATTGATTTTGTTTTATATTACTGCAGAATAGCTATTTAGAGATATTTAGGTCTAAGTGTCATAAATATTTACTTCTCTGAGACGCATGGACTTAGACAGATGTGCATACTATGCTTCTGAAGATCAGTTTTAAATGTCTCTCTGATAGACTGCTTTATATTGTCTTGAGTGGTATTGGTTATCTAGCATGCTGTTAGCCAGATTAGATGGAAGTGGAAGGGCTCCTCAAAACTGGTAAAAGCAAAAAAATTTCCCTGGAATACTAATCCCATATCAAGCAGAGAGCCTGTCTCAGCAAAGCTGATGTCCCTGGCAATTTGCTTATGGTCAACCCTCTAAGAAAGAATCCTGAAAAGAAGCAGTGAAATTGAAAACAAACCAACAACAACAAAAAAGCAAAACCAACCAAACAAAACCAAAATCAAGAATATTTTTGAATCATTCTGAAATTGGCATTGTGCCTTACAAATAAAACAGGCTGTGTTTTCCATTTGGCCAGAAGCAGTGGCTTAAAAAATTCTGTGTGATCAAACCAAGAATGGATTTTTTTGGTAAGAAAATATTGACTGATAATAAATACCCTTCACTGGAGTTTTTCAGAAAATCAGGGAATCTCTGAAAAAAAAGATTCCATTGTTCAAGATGATATATGCAGTAATTTCATTACTTTGGTGTATAGATATTAGGAAAAATTTCTTCACTAAAATAGTGGTGAAGTATTGGAATAGGCTGCCCAGGGAAGTGGTGGAGTCACCATCCCTGGATGTTGAAGGTCTTTTCCAACTGTGATAATTCTATGATTCTATGACTCTATTTGATAAGTGATATATGGTCATGTTTATAAACACCAAAAATTTTCTTACAATTTTACATATAATATCAATAGGGTCTTTTACATTTACTGATGGAAACAATAGAGAAACTTTCACACTAAAATATGAATCATTGAATCCTATGACAGAAATATTTTTTAGCAGGAGACTATTTCCCCATGCTTATTCCTGCCACATCCTTTTTATATGTGTCACTGCTTAAGAAAGTAATTTTAATTTCTATAAGCAATTGTTTTATCTCTGCAGCTTTATGGAAATGTTGCAATAACACTGGAAACCATGAAAACTGATCCTGGTTTCTGATTTCATTACAATGTTATACTTACCTAGGTTCATAAATGTTTCATACAAGATGAAGTTAAACAATAATTTGACAATTAAATCTATCAAAAATACATGGTTTGATAGAAAAATACTGCTTCATTTGATCATTTGTTTTGAAGAAGTCACCATTGTGTTATTACTTTTGTCATATTGCTGTGCTATTTTAATTGTTGGTCAATAGTCCCACTATTTTTGACAAAAGCCAAGTAGGAAAACCTTCAGATACAAACCACCTTCAATATTTCTGGCTTTAAAACACAACAGTGTCTAAACATGAGCCAAGTTTGTCACATAAATATATTGCTTTGAGGAGTCACACTTTGTTAATTCACTGCTTTTAATAAACATTTTCAATATCCTCTAAGTCCTCAGCACTTGGAAATGAGGAATTCTGAAGTTCCTGCCATTCTTTAGCATACATATATTTCACTTGTTGCTAAGTTTTCATAAAATGTAAATATTACCACATGCTGGGGAAGCTTGCTAAACATCAAGCTACTACCTCGGCCAGCATCACGTTTTTATTGTGTTTTGGGGAAAGAAATGCCCTAAAAAATCACGGTTTAGGATTGTTAATCCTGACAATTTAAGATTTCCCTACAGCTAGGAACACATCCAAAACACAGGCAGATTTTCAGGTATTGTACTAGTTGGGTTAACCAATTCTTCTGTCATTATGTTGATATTTGTTGTTACAATCTTTCACTTCTGAATTACATCCCTTCAATCTGAATGGGAGGAAGCCCAAAAAAGTGATGTGGAATAGGCAATTTCCACACGTTCGAAGTCTGAGGCCCAGAACCACTCTTGGAAGATATTTTCCTAGTATATTGCTAAATGCTGGCTGCCATAATTTACTATATCAACAATCATGTTAGTGCTTTAGCAGCAAAACAGAAGTTAAAGAATAATTATTAATCTGAAAAGAACCAAATCCCAGCAGAACGTACTTTAGAACGACCATGACTACATTCAGACCATCTGTTCTCTCCTGAAGTCCTTTGCAACTGGTGGCTACTAGGAGCAAAATTTGAGAGTAGGCAACCTCTGCCCTTGATCAGTCACTACCAGTACTGCTCTTCTTTACTTTTGGCTGTGAAGAAGGTGCAGTTACCAAGAAGTTCCTGATGTTCCCAGACTGTCTAAGACAAAGTTTTCCAGTCAGAATCACAAAGTATTATTATTATCCTTTATTTTCAGAAGGGAATGTTTGTTCTAAAAATAATATTGAAGATTGCAAGATTGATGAACACATAAATAATTGCATTCTGACATATAATTTAAGAAAAGACCAAAAATTTTCAGTTGGAACAGAATCATTCTTTTTATCACAGTGCAGAATATAAAACCATTTCACTTCTGTTGGTCAATGATATTTTACCACCTCTCATCTCTGACTATGTTTCTTCCCTTGCTATTCTTCTTTCAACTTTGATCTTACTAATTTCATGTTTTCAGCATGGGAGTTCTACTCTCTCTTTCTTTTTTAATCCCCTTCCACTTCACTTTTACCTAATAGCAGTTTGCAGCTGTCATTTGCTTCATCAGGACGATGCAGGTGAATCTGAAGTTCACTTACGTTCTAGTGCTTGGGAGTTACAGTTTATATCTCTGCCAAATACTGGATGAACAAATTTGGGAAGTAGATTAAGATCAATTCACTGAAACTAGTCCATTAATTTGGCTCACCAATTTGGGACATGTCACATTTAATTTCAAGATTTTAACAGTGCAAGTGCACTGCTATTTCCAGTTGAATTCAGTAGGGAATTCATGTGTTCAGTAATTCCATCAGTTATTATTATAATACATTTCTATTGTTTGCTTCTTGTTGAGATAATCAGCAGCTGCTGCTTATGAATTTGTATAGGCTCTATGCACAACTGAGAAACCAACGTATGTCATTCTCAAACCATTACATGCAAACCAGCACAACCTGGGGAAAATGTAGCTTGTAAGTCTTGAAGAGTCTCAAGTCCTGAAAGAAGTACAAACAAATGCCACATTTTATGGAAGGATTTTGATTACACATAATCTATATATAATTTTAATATAATAGGCTTGGTTCTTGTATCTGTGTCTCATGGAAAGAGAGGAAGAAAGGAATTTTCTTGTCTGTACGTGTTTTATTCTTGCTTAAGACAGATCCATACACCTCATTCTTTTCCGCTGACTTCCAAGTAAGTTTGAACATGTTTGTTGTCTATCGTCTTGATTCAGCAGTGAAGCAGCTCTCCCACAGATCAGAGTAGGTAAATATTACTGCAAAATTAATTAGTACCTTCAGAGAAATACAAACAGTAGGATGAAATCCTGGATGTACTGCAGCTGAAGTTTTACTGACTTTAATAGTATCAGAGCTTCTCTCAGATTCTTTATAACCTTTACCTTTACGGGTTAGGGATATGGCCTGTCCACCAGAGCCCGAAAGTAGAAACAGGAAGTGAGAATGACTAGGATACTGCCCCTCTCATACATTTGGAAGGAAGGCAGGTACTTTGTCTTGAAAGGCTCTTAGAAACAACATTGCACTTGTTTCTGTTATGTTACTTCATACTCTTCGTAAGGGATGCATATGTGTTTAAAAGCAACATATTAGTCTTGCACTTAAAAAATAAACTAATTTTTTTAATTCTTTGTCTAGACGCTGGTTCCAAAAAGCCCATTCTATTTTCAGTCATCTTGAAATGCAGAGGTGCATTTATTATCAAATATTAATGGCAATGACTTCAGCTCTGTTCTGGAGCACCAGTAGGGGTAGTTTCTAATTACCAGGCCTGTTTGGTGTTGATATTTTGCCCAGCATTTTACATTAAACTTCTTCCCTGTCTACCTTTACCTCAATTATTCTGGTCTTCCTGTGGCCTTCTTCTAAGGCTTTAAAATTCTATCTTTTATTTTTATGGTTACCTTGAAGGTGTTTATAGACTGTATAAGGTATTTATAGACTTCGATCATGTCACCCCTGAGGCTGCTGTTCTCCTGGTCATATATTAGTTTAGCTCCCCGCATATTAGCTCATATATCTCATTTTCTTATGTGTACATCATTTTTGTTGCCCTTCTTTGTATTTCCTAGTGATAGTTCTTTGTGCTTCCATATTGTAAGTCCCACAATAATACAGAATATGCAGTACAGAAGAATTCCACGTGTTTTTTCCTCCAAGTGCTGTGTGAAGCAAACCAATTACCACATAAATCCTAAACATTGTTTTCTGTGGAACACTATAGATTGAGAGTTTGATTTTGCAACGTGTAGTCTTAAACAGGCCCAGCTCAGTTCTGCAATCTATTTTAGTCAAATCACAGTAGCATTTTGTGGGGCCAAAACCTCTTTTTCCTGTATTTTTTGTGGCCAAGTAATTTTATTTCTGTATCTTGCACTCACAGAATTCAGAGTAGTTTTCATCTAAGTTCTCACACTGGGTTCAAAAACAAGAGGGAATACAAAGAAAGGGTTTCAATTTGAACTCACACCTTTTAAATACATGTGTAGAGCCCTGGCTTTTATGTTCACTAGCCCACTGCCCTATATTATCAATATTAATGGCAGCTTTGCTTTTAGTTTCCACACAAATTAAGACAGACTCTGGGACTGGATGATATTCCCTGGGTAAAACAGGCCTCTTGTGTGCTAATGACAACTGAATTAGCACTTCTTTTACTGTCCTTATTTCTGTTAATCTTTGCCTGCCATGTCAGTATGCTTTTCAATAACACATGACTACTGTCATTGACTTTGAATGAAGGGGCCAACTATGAATGCTTTCTTCACTACTTTCTTATTCAGACTGTGCTTATGTAGACTGCTTTTATCCTGTTAACCTTTCATACAGTTTCTTAGCTCCACATAGCATTGCAGTCTAAAAATTGCACACCTCCTGCATACAACTTTATCCCTTGAATTGTCCAGCTAGTTAAATGCTAGTTAAGCACTATTCAGCTAGACTGAATAAGGCTGAATTAATATTCCATATTATTTTGAATATTCCAATCAGTTACAGCTGACATAAATCTTTGTATGCATTTCAAATATATTTTCTTTTTGATGAAGATATTAAAAGGGGTTTTTTTATGTTTTATAGAATAAAGTAGTACAACTTATGTGTACCAAATGATTGTATGGTGAAGAACACCATTTACATTTCAATGCTTCATGTAAATAATCTAAATTATGCAATTAAACAAAGCCTAGTTAACTAGAGCTAAAACACTTGCAATCAAATGGTGCACTTATTAGGTACAGTTTTAGCATGTCATCTCTCTCATGAGTATAATTAGGTTGCAAAATGAATCTGTAAATAAGTGGAGTTCTCGTATTTGAGGATAAACAAAAATCAGAGATGAGCCATCATAAATTTAATCAGCAAAATTTATCATTTATAGAGAGTAGGTTCATAAACAAGTTTGAAAAGAGTCAATTTCCAGGCCAGAATCTAATGACATACTCAATTTTTCTCTACTTTGTCTTCTCATGTGTCCCTTTTAGAATAAAATATTGAAGATATTTATGAATGTGTTTTGACATAACTCACAAGTCATCCACCTGGGTTTTCTACCACTATGTGCTTACACCAGTACATTATAATGTTCACTGGAGAATCTGACTCCAATAATTTTATTTGGCATATTTTTTATGCAGAAATTAGTCTATTTTTTTTGAGACACCAGGGACCAGTGAGAAACTTAAAACGAAGAAACTGAGGAAAGGACTCTCCCAGTGTGTTTTCAGATTGCACTGTGAAGACACAAGCCAGTTAAATCAGCTGCAAACACTTTAGATACACCCTCTTACAATCAGAAGACATATTACAAAATATGGTTTCAAAACCCTGCAAGGCTTGTGGCTTTAGTTTTGTTTTCTGTTTTGTTTAGTTTTATTTTGTTTTGGGTTTAATTTTTATAGGTGCTTTTTTGTCTTTTGATTATAAAGAAAATTAAACTTAATAGTGCACTGGCCATAATTACAGTAGCAATCCACTTCACATCAATGTCTTGCTGGTTTATCCATCACTAACAATGGAAAACACCTATAGTACTCGCTCAGGCAACTTCTGGAAACATTTGAAGTGCTTGTCTAGAACCAGAGAGGAGCTTTTATGAGATTAAGCTTCCCACTGTTATTTTGTACTTTACCTCTTTCAGAGAAGCACATAAGTTCACTCCTGCCTAGATTTTTAATCAAATCCATGACCTTTAATTTCAAGTGGGTGATTTTTGTAAATCTTATCTTTTTTTCTTTTTTTTTTTTAATAATAACAAAGCATTTAAAATAAATACTAGCTAAGAAAGTAAACCTGGATTAGGTCAATAATATTATCATCCACTCAGCAGTGGGTCAGCAAGGTTTGTTTCAAAACTGGTGAGGCCGAAAAATCATTCCAAAACAAAACCTAACTTGAAACAGACTGTGCAGGGAGCCTGTGCAGTCCTCAGCCCTGGGGCTCCTTATGAACATTTTGGGGAAATGTTGTTCAGGAATAACATGGCACAAGGCCAGTCCCATGTTTGGCCTGGGGCATGACCTCTGCCTGCCGACCACTCTGTGTGCCTGGGAGAAGCCATGCCTAGGATAGCTCTTGCTTGAGCCCAGCCAGGCACCTGTCACAACATTTGCCTCTTTGAACACTGGTGTCCAGTCCTGCTGAAAGGGTGGGCTAATGGATTGAGTTCAACAGGCTGGGTGGGCTTGTGGATGGGTCCTGCACCCATCTCCCAGCATGAGCTCTCTGAGGTGCACCCCAGAGGCTGCGACAGCCAAGGTTTACTGTGACTTAAATTGAGGCAATGTGGGATACCTGAAGCCAAGTCCTCAGGAAAAAGATGCTGCCACTTCTGTGGTGGTTATGGTGCATTGGAGACAGTAGGATACAGCTGATGGTTTGAGAAGTCACAGCTTGAAGTAGGGGGCACAGTTCAGGACCTGTGACGCTTGGAAGGATTATTGTCTACAAGAGAGGTTTTGAAGCAGCTGTGGAAAGGGTCTTTCTGCTTTTGCAACCTCTCATGCCTATCTCGTATTGGCCTTTTTAGCCACCAACGCGCTTGCAACAAACGTGGGTAGAGCCCTTCCCAAATCTTCGTTCGCGAAGCCTAGCCATGATGATGATGGAAGGGGTGCGTTAAGCAATTGCCTGATCTTGCTATTCTCACAGAGATACTCCCATGGAAACATCCAAAACGTGGAATTTGTGTTGTATGAATACTCAATCTGCTCTAATATTCTCGGTGTTGTACACAGATGAGGCTTGAAGTTTGTAGTAAGAGTTCAGGTTATGATGATATGAAGCTTGATAATTAAGTGCAGAGGTAAGGGTTGGAGTTTGTAATGGATATATATTCAACCTGATCAGAGTTTTAGTACATGTTTTGTAGGGGCAGAGGAAGAGTAATAGGCACGTGTTCAGTTTGTGAACAATGGTGCGACATTATGAAAAAGGAAGAGATATATTTTGACTGTCAGTCAAGCATCATTAGCAGATTAACATTCTATCCATCCATGTATCCTGTGATTTGCCTCACCACTACCAGGACATTCAGCTAATGAATCTGAATATAATAATCTAGATAACTCCTACTTAGCTACCTCAGTTGGAAGCTCAGGTGATGCATATTACTTTTTGTAAGCTTGTTTAAGGTCAGTAAAAACCTCCCAATAAGGATTAAAGGTACAACACCTGGGAGATGAATAAACACACATACTTTAAACTCAGTAGAGGTCAGCACCATAGCCTGGAGGAAGGCTAAGGAGGTCTAAAGACACTAATTATTGTAGTCATGCAACTAAATAATGGGGACCTGACAGTGTGACTGATAAACAGCTAGAAAATTAATGAGCAGGATGCCTGTCTTCCATCAAAGGACTGTCAAATGTCTCTACAAGATACTACGGAAGACACTAGCATTATGTGCAGACCAAAACACTATTTAAAGATTTGTGGCGTGAACTGAACAAATGGTGTTGCTAATGACTGGAGCTTGTGTGCCCATTGTGTATGGGTGAAGTAATTAATCACTTTAAAATTGCACAATAGGAGATTATAATTAATAAAAGAATACATGATATAGTGTATGAGGGAGAAGAAAGATAACTTGGATCCTTTGAATTCAGGATGCCAAGCTGTAGGAGTGCTTTTTGATCACTTAGAAGGTTTTTTTGTCACTGTACAATGTTGTGCTTGCTGTCTGTACAATTAATCCAGTTTTGAGTGACCTCAAGTTTTGCTCTGATCAAGGGTGAAAGAAACAGCTTTCTGGAAGACACAGGATTATAGAAAGTTTAGAACAGCGTTTGCTGTGTCCTAATGTCAGTCTTTGGGTAACATGCAGACCAAGAGTTACCAGCAATCACTGGGATTTATAGTGCCTAGGGGCAGATGCAGAAGAGGCAATTTATATGAACAATTACAATTATCATAAATTTGCATCCAGAACATTGATGTAACTTCCTGAAGAAATCCTTCATGTGCTTATTGACATCTCTGGACACATTAGACAATCTTTACCACAGGAAGTAAAAGAGACACTGGTGCCTTTACCAGTCCAACAGTATGAAACCTGACATAAATGAATTTCAACTCCACATCTCATCATAGCTTCCCTTCAAAGCACTGGAACTATCACCAGGACACAAACCTATATATTATATGTTCCATCAGCAGGCAGATACTTCAGAAGAAAGTTCTAGTTTAGGCAGCTGTTACATCATCTTCCTTCAAGCCTTTTCCTAAACTCTAATGGTAGGAAGTGATTGAGGCCTAAGAGACCTGAGACTTACCTACTGTAGCTGTTAAACAGCCCCTTTTACCCAAACACATTTTCACATAACTTTAGCGAGCCTGCGCTCTGTTCACTGGACCTTGATGCTGCCACCCCTTTCTGGAGAGCCAAGGACCCTGAAATGCACCCAGCCACATTTTTAAGGGGTATCTGTACTAGAAAAATATATAGCCTTGTGTTTCCTTTGGGGAAGAGATGATCTCTTGCTGTAAGGCAGATTGAACATCCCTCCTCATGCTGTGTTCTCCCTCAGAAACTGAGAATATTTGACGAATTGAAGCCTCAAAGAGTCAATTTAGTCTGTGCCCAGATGTGTGGCTTGATGCGTGGGTGTACAGTGAGAAGCTGAATGAGTGAATGTAGGCTTTCAGGGTTTGGCCTCAGTTTGTTATTGATATAAATGGGAAAAAAATAGTACATAAAAGGACTGGGATTTTCCCAGATAAGTAGGGGTTTGGTATTGGATTCTCCATGACCAGTAATGAGCTTTGATTATTTCAAGAAGCCTGGGATCAACTCCTAAGTATACTGTCCTAATAAGCATTTTGGTCATAATTTTCAGTTATATTTCTGCACAAAGCAACAGTTTGAGTTCATATTTTTATTTGACACACATTTGTGAATGATTTTCTGAATGACCTGCTTTCATCCTGATGAAAATCTTTCATAGTGTGTTCTAGAGCTCTCTATGCTTTCCTAAATGCTTAAAAGGGTAATTATTTCTTTGGGGAGCACTAGTACCATTAGCGACAGCTTCTGCTTTTCCACTTTCCAAGAATTTAATAACCTTGTAATGCACAGACTTCTGAATGTTAAAACATGAGCAAAAGGTAGAGGACTTTGTAGCTATTTAATTACAGACTTGGGATGTCACAAGAGACATGAGTTTGTCCCTTGGACTGAACAAGAGTGTTGATGGGATTAGTAAACTGAACACCACTCGTGAATCATTTGTATCCTGTATACTACTTCTACAGAACATTACCCCATTCAAAGCTGCAGGGAGTTTATTAGTACCTAAGGCAGTAACATGCACAATATTCTTATTTGTTGGTGGGTTTGTTTCATTTTGCCTTCTCTCACAAACTAAACAAATCTGTTAAAGCACAATTCAGCAAGCCTTGCTATTTGTTCAGTTAAGATTTTGTATCTATGTAAATTCTGAAGCCAGTAGTGCAAGGGTTGAGTCTTGCTGTCACTGCATGCTGTATCTAGCAAAATAGTCCTTCTACTAGTAGAGATATGAAGGTGTTGAAAGAACAATTAAAAAAATACAATAAAATCTCAAATGTTATGCAATCCAAGTCTAGTCCCTCTGCTGATGGATATATGTCTCCTGCTGTTTGTTCGTCAACAAAATCAATCACTACAGTAAGGAGCAACAAAATCTTACGTATTCTTATGTACGTAACAGAAAATAAAGGAGCAACAAAAAAACCTCTTTAAAATGTATCTTAGCAAATAAGAATATTAGTTGTAGAATTCTAAAGCATTTAAAAGCAAATATCCTAACACCCGAATTATACAAAATTCTCATTTAGAAAAGAAATGTCTAGTATAAAAAAATAGAATGGCCTCTTATGCAAGAAATAAGGCATTTCCAGAACATACTGTGCACTAGAAAACTGGAGCAGAAATGGTCAACGTGAAATCATAACAAGCTCTTGACCTTCCCTGGCCCTTTATGCATTTTCATGAAATGATGTAATTTATTATTTCCACTGATGTGTGCAGAGCAGTGGGCCAGCTTACTTTGTATTCATTTATTCAGTCCTGAGTAATCTGTGTTTAATAGAGTGCTGGAGTGTGTCAGAATGAACAATTAAACCTGATTGTTATAGAAGACAACTTGCCATTATTGCCAACATTAGTTCTATGTGCTATATTTTTTTAATAAAGAAGGTGTGTTGCAAGTTCAGTATATAATTCCCATATTAAAATTGTGCACCTTTTTGTTATTGTTATTTAGATCATAGTACTTTGCACTGAGCTCTTGTTTGATTGATGATGCAGGCTGTAATTTTTTGGCACATTTGTTCTGCAAGGATAAGCAGACTGGCAAGATTGAAACAAGTACTAGGAGAGGAGTGGGATGGAGAGATTGGCTATCCGACTAGCAAGGTGCAAAGTCTTACAAGAATATATTCTGCAGTGCAGAAACGGAGTGTTTTTGCTGACTTCTCAAAGGTACAAAAATGTCAGCCTGCTTGAGGGAGAATATGTTTGATAAGACCCTCTGCCTGATGGGCACAGGAGCATTTTGAATGAGTGGTACAAAATGCATACAGGGAATCCCAGGAAGTGAAGAAGACATGGAAGAAACAGTCTAGTGAGAATTAAAAAAGAGTAGGATAAGGTGTATGATTTTTGGTACCTTCTCCTATATGAACTCATAACTGTTCCAATGTGACCCAAAAAGTCCTAAAGAAATAAAATCTTCCTAAATGGCACTTTAGTTCAGCTGATGGGAGCCTGTCCTTTTGGTGTAGAAACACCTGTGTTTCATGCTCACTGAAAAAAAACCTTAAAATTTCAGCAGCATAATTACAACCTTGAATTACAGTGTTTGAATATACACATGAATATTATAAAACTCTTGTGACAATTTGGCTTTTCTCATGAGGGAATTGCAGAGATCTCCATGAATTCCATGAGCAGGAAGGGTCAGTAATTGAATTTAGATCAAGAAGTGAGCTTGGTAATGGGTGTGCATTGTCCAGATTTCAGAGCAAGCTGGATGTACACGCAGGTGACTTTGTGTGTATGGTTGTGTTACTGTCTGGTGAGATTCATACTTGGTGCCTTCTTCACTTTGAAAGTTATAGCAAAGCTATGTGTGCCAGACTGTGCCACCCTCACAACAGCTATGTTAGAAGGCCTGACTGGTTTGGGTGAGTTTTGCTGGTTTATAGCTGCTGTCAATCCTGAGCCACTTGCACATGTGCATTTTCCTTGTCCCCCCTCATCAAGTTCCACCATGGTGTTCAACATGTGCCAAGGCAATAAAGAAGATCCTTCAAGACCTTCCCTTGTGTTGCACTGCTGAATGGGGGAATAGCAATAAGAAAGGAGCTGCAAGTATTTGAGCTTTCAGAGTTCTTTGTTCTTTCTAGTAAATGGAGCACTGGCTTTTTGAAAAAGTGCAGTGTCTTATCTTTTGTTTTAATTAGTATAAGCTGCTGAAGTGGATCACATTGGGTAGTGCTCTCTCACAGGAGTGAAAGTGAACTTGTGAAGGCAGAGTAGATCAGCTAAAGATCAGCCATTAGATGATACGTCAAGAAATCCCTAAACACCCACTGGTATTTCCATGTCATGTAGGTTATCAAGAGCTGACAATGTTGCTGTCAAGGGTCGAGGTGGAGCTGATCGCCAACCCAATGACAGACTCTCCCTGCTACCCCCTATTCCCACAAGCCCCCAGGAAGGGAAAGGGGTAAGAGAGACCGAGAGACTTGTGGATTGTAAAATAAAACTAAAAATACTTTAATAATAATAATAATGATGGATGGAATATATACAAATATGTACAAAACCCAATACCAAACCCCAAACCCCCTTGATAGTAACTATGTCACCACTGATATTGCAGCAGAAGGCCTCAGCAGCAGATGAGAGTCAGGCTCAGGGACTGGATCCTGGTATTGGTTGCAGGAACTTATGTATCAGGATTGAGGGCAGAGCAGATAGAGTTCTCCACAGATGCCAACCACCAAAGCACAGAAGAAGGAACCAAAAAGAAAGAACAATCTAGCAAGGGGGAAGTGACCCCCAGTTTATATATCAAATATAAAGTGTCTGGTGTTTATGTGCTTATGCATGTACTCAGCAATGAATTTTTAAGACCACAGAATGAAATGTATTTTACAGTAATGAAGATTTTATCTCAGGTAGCAAGGAACACCAACTCAGTGTTCAATTCAGAGGGATGACACAGACAAAGTAAGCCTGCAAGTAGCAAAACATAAACACAAGTAGGTCAAACCTGTTCTGTTAACACTATGAGACACAAAGTTATGAGAAAAGAAGTGAAAAAGTGCAAAATGCTTATCAGCACAGTGCATAACATCTCACCCATAGAAAACCACACTTCTCATTCTTTTACATTGGCTCCAAGAAAGCTGCAAAGCAGAAAGCCACCAGAGAAGAAGTTACAAGGTACATCTTATACGGTTTTTCAGACTGGGTCAAATATTGCAGGGGATTAGAAGCAGTGTGCTGAGATGATGTAACAGTCCTTCCACAACGACTCCACCTGTCATTTCTGGTTATTTATTTCATTATTGCTTCTTGCAATATCTTTCACCTATCAGAATCCTTCGGGATCCAGTATCTTCTCTCAGTGGCAAATACTGCTTGTTGAATTATGTTAGTGTACAAATTAGTACAGATTATGTTTTACAACTGACGGCAGTCAAACTGCAAATGTTTTTTTCCTAAGCTAAAAATGGTTCCCTCCTCCATCCCAAAATGCACATTTGGATCCCTAGCAGCCCATTGACCATGGCGATGGCAGGAATTGTAAGCAGATTGCTTTCAAGGTAAACAGCAAGTCATTGTCTCTCATATTGTCCAGCAAAGACAAATTTACAATCAGCATTCTACATATTGCAATCTAAACCCACAACAGCTATTAAGGATTCTATAAGATTCTCATTGGAAGTGTCTTGCAGATTAGCAACAGTTGTTCAGAGCAGGTGTTTTGTTAATTGTGATATATTCAGAATTACATGCTGTGTTTGAAATGACCCTTAAATGGCCACCTCATACCAGTGAGATGAGGAGTTGTAGTGCACTGAGCTGTGAAATAAAGAAAGGAGGGAGGATGACAGTTGTCCAAGACCTATTCAGCTATATTTATTATCAGTATTGTCAGGGCAGCCTTTTTACTTATGTCCCAAATCTTTGATTCTATTTTTAAAGTCTTTATTAATTAGTATTTCGTAAATGAGCTAAGCTGCTTTTAAGGGAGCTCGTAAAATAATTTTGGACTAAATTGTGTGAGCTCAAAAGGCAAAAGTTACATGGGTTGGAGATGAGAATCCTTACTCATTTCTTTCTTTCTCTCAAAAGGTAAATAATGCTACATTTCAAGCAAATATTTCTTCCCCTACATACATCATATGTAGAAGCATTTAGGCTCTATTAAAATAGGAGCATAGATTGCTGAAATATGTAGATCACAAGATGTCAGAAACACGATGCAGCAGAAAGGATGCTGAGACAGTCACCAGCAGGTTCCGTGGCTGGTGGCACACATTGTTAGCTCTGAGAGTTACTTTTAAGGGAAAATTAAACCGAAGGGGCTGGTGATGCACTCAGCTCCTGCTGCAGCACACAGCCTCCAGGGAAGGTGCTGCTGGCTAATCTGTCCCACCAGCTGCCGCAGAGTGGCCAAAAGCTCAGACCTGGGGAGGGCAGGGGCCATCTACCAGGTCCCAGCCCTGTAGGCAGCAACAGGAGAGCAGCCTGGGTCAGCAGTGCCCTAAGAAGGCCTCCGGGAAAGGCAAGCTGTGAGAGTGCAGAGGCAAGGCTATTAGCAATGCAAAGGCTAGGGAAGACTAAGACAGCAAAAATCACAGGATAATTGCAGTTTAACTCATGAATTAAAACTGATTTCAACAAACAGACTGCCTGAGAAAACTTAAGTTCACAAAAGAAGAAAAACCTTTCCATTTGTCTTTTTCCACTAAGAATACTTTGATATGTTTCTTTCTGAATTGTGTCTTCAGACAAATTTTCCTTTTAAAAATAAATAAAACGGAGACCAAAAAAAAATTAAATGCCTGGAATTGAATATTTATTCAGTCCCCCTTTTTTCCCATTTGTTTACTTTTTTGGCTGACAAACAAAGAAATCCATTCTTCACGCAGCTCTAGTACAATATTAATCATCATGAGTACAAACAGCAGAGTCTAAGCCCATGTGTATTCATACTGTGTTATGCTGTTTCATGCTTCTGCATACTAAATAGTACCTACTCCAGTAGTAAAGAAAATGAGGCTGTGTGTGATTGAACATGTGAATAAGGCTGGCAGTTTCAGGTCAGTTAGGTACTCTTGGGATCTCAGATATTAACATGGTTATTTTGGCCTAAAGAGGTAATAACAGCAGTCCTTTTTTAAATACATAAACCTGAGTCTTTTATTTTCCTCTACTTTCTCCCAGGTTTTTGAACATGGCTCATGTGGTTGAGATCTCACTCCAAGGTAAAGGGAGAGATACAGATTATAACAAGGCAATACATGCGGAAAATGCAAAATAGCTTTGACATGCAGTTCAAAAAGGTTTTACAGTTCAGAGGGTTCCTGGAAGTGTGCAAAGCAAGGAGAAAAATATATTACCCCTTCCCTTCTAGGCTTCATTCTGAGTATCAAGAAGACTTTTCATCACACTGCTGAACAAGAGCATCTTCAGGGGGAAAAAAACCCAGCAGGGTTTATCTTTTGAGCTGCAAAATCTGCTTTTCTAAAAACACAGGCCATTCTATCTTTAAGCACTAAATTGTAAGCTAACAAAGTGAAAGCATTCAAGTTTCATTCTGTTGTGTGTTCTAATGTTCAAGTTTATTAACTTTAATTACTAGTTACCAGCAGTTTTGTTGTGGTTTAAACCCAACCAGCAACCATGCAGTTTCTCCTTATCTTCCCCCTACTCCAGGGAGTGGGGGAAGAAAATTGGAAGGGTCATGGTAAGGAGACTTGTGGATTGAGAGTAAAACAATTTAATAATCGAAATAAAATTAATTTAAAATAATAGTGACAATAATAAAAAATATACAAACAAGTGATGCACAATGCAATTGCTCACCATCTACCAACCAAGGTCCAGACCATTCCTAGCTAACATTCCCAGAGGCGAGAATTACAAAACCTCAGTCCCTTAAAAGAAAGACCTCAGAAGACAGACCCAGCCTCCCATCTAACCCATACCCCTATAACTAAGCATGATGTTGTTTGATATGGAATAATCTGTTGGCCAATTTGGATCTTTCACTCTGGCCATGCTCCCTCTAGCTTCGGGTGCACCTGCACACTAGTAATCCATAGGAAGTTGAAAAGTCCTTGATTCCTTACATCAGTATTTTATCAACGTTCTTCTTATACCAATTCCTATACTGACTCCAAAACACAGCCCTATTCTAGCTAGCAAGAAGCAATCTACTAAGAAGGGGAAAAAAATAGCTTTATCCCAGCTGAAATCAGGACAAGTTTGTTGCTTTTTCCCAGAAATCCCAAGAAGATGGGTAAAGGTCAGTGAAGAAAAGTCTGTTCATAGTATCATAGTATCACCATAGTATTATCTGAGCTGGAAGGGACCCGATGGGGTTATCTAGTCCAGCTCTTAAACCCATGGAGGATGCCCCAAGAATCACACCATGTGCCTGAAAGTGTTATCTAGACACTTCTTAAACTCCACCAGGCGTGGTGCTGAGACTACTTCCCTGGGAAGGCTGTTCCAGATCCCAACCACCCTCTGAGTGAAGAACTTTTTCCTAATCTCCAGCCTGAACCTCCATTGACTCAACTTCATCCCATTTCCCCTAGTCCTATCATTATCTACCATATTAAAACGATTGATCCCTGCCACTCAATTATCCCCTGTAAGGATGTTAAAGACGACTATGAGGTCACGTCTCAATATCCTCTTCTCAAGGCTAAACAAAACCAAGTGATCTCAGCTGCTCCTCATAAGGTTTCCTCTCCCTTCACCATCTTTGTAACCCTCCTCTGGACATTCTCCAACAGCTTTATATATTTTTTAAATTGTGGAGCCCAAAACTGTACACCGTACTCAAGCTGCAGCCACGCCAGTACAGAGTAGAGTGGGACAATCACTTACCTTGACCGGCTAGAGATGTTGTTCTTGATGCACCCCAGGACACAGTTGGCCCTTCTGGCTGCCAAAGCACACTGCTGACTCATATTCAGCTTACTGCCAACAAGGACCCCCAGGTTCTTCTCCGCACTGCTGCTCTCTAGCCTCTCACTCCCCAGTCTACGTGCATGTCTGGGGTTGCCTCATCCCAAGTGCAGAGCCCAACACTTGCTCTCGTTAAGTCTCATTCCATTGGTGACTGTCCAAAGCTCTAATTTATCAAGGTCCCTCTGTAGCGCCTCACTGCCTTCAAGAGACTCAACAGCTCCTCCCAGCCTAGTATCATCACTGAATTTGCTAACTTTGTAGCCAGAGAAATGACCCAACTTACCACTCCATTTCTTCAGGCAGTCTCAAAATTTGGGATAACTTTCATTACTGGCAGCAGAATCTAAAATCCAGACCATAAAGACTGAAATTTTCCGCCCTGAAGTGCTTTCCACCTGTATGGAGATTCCTTCCAAAGTATTTTTACAGCAATGCAAGAAGAGTGAAAGCTCTTCATACAGGTATTTGCTTAGCTCCTCTGCAGTTCACACCTTTAAAATTCAGAAGCATCAAGGGAATAGAAGGGCTTCTTAAGGCGTGTTATATCCAGTGCTTTGGTAAGATAAGTGCTTGTGATCATGGGTCATAATAGACAAATTGATGAATAAATGGATGTTTGTCAAAAACATGGATGAGTCACACATCCATCAAAAATGTAAGAGTGATGTGGCCACATAGAAAGTTGCCACCTGTTCTGTGGTAACAGCAAGTGTTTGCATTTCTTATGAGTAGCTAATCCAGAGAAAATTGGTCCACAATGACAGAATCTTAAGCTAAATCCTGCCTAGATCATATGTCTGAATTAAACATACTTGCAAAGCATCAAAGGAATTCTGTACCTTTCTGGTTGAATAGATATATAGTTGTTGTTGGCTTTAAATGGGCATAGTTAAGTAGTAGATTTTTGATGAATCTTCTCAAGCAGAACTCTTCAACCATTTGAACTGGAGTATTCAGTGTTGTGATAAGCCCCAGATGAAATCAAGCAGATGAAGAGTTACAGGAAGGCAAGGAATATGTGTCATGGTTGAAAGTCCACCTTTAAATCTGGAGAGAAACAGAAGTAATAATAAACTAGGTATTTTGCCACGTTAAAAAGAAAATAAAAAAAAGAATTGACTCTACTGTAAAGGACAAAGAATAGTCATTTTAGAAGCCAAAACAAAGCCATTCTTAAGTACATTAGAGTAACAAACTTTTCTCAAAACTGAGAAATTCTTTATGACCCCAGCAGCAACAATAAAGCCTCTGTTGTAAAGGGGCAAAGTAAAGGTATTAATTAGCTACTGTGACGTCTCAGAGCTACCTTTGCACAGCTGTTTGTAGTTAGGGATGTGTCCACCATAGCTAGGTTTTGGAGACTGGTGCTAAGAATAGATTAATACTAAGAGAAATCTTTTTGCTACCTGAATGTGAAACATTTCTGTTTAGTTACTTCTTTCTCTTCTAATAATCCAGGGGATTTGAGGCTCTGCCTTGGGCAATGGGACATGCATAAGGTCCACCAGCTGATAAGCAGTCTCAAGGGGCCTTGTGCCTAAGGCTATGGTTCAATGATACAGTAAATTCAGTTTTCCATCTCCTGACATAGCTTCAAAAGCATCACAGCTGTGTGAACTGGTATCAGCCGCACTGTTAGTTCAAGTTTGTTTAAAAATACTTCGATGGGTGAAGTTGTTGCAACAGACTTCACAGTGCATCAGATTCAGCTTGCCTGTAACACTCTAATTACTAGATCTGGAGCATAATCCCAAAGGCAGGTATTCTGACTAAGGATCCAGTTTCACATTACATCAACCCCATAGTACCAAGTGGCTGCTCCTAAAAAGACAGTTCCACTCCTCCATCTCCTTGTCAGCAGCTCACTCCCACTGCCAGATGTGACATCAGTGTGGGACCACTCTTTCCATCATAAAGAAAGGTGGGGGTGAATACACAAGACTAGAGGTCACAGCAGTAAAAGATATTCTGGCAACAATCTGCAACAATGTGCAACCAGACCCTAACATCAGCAGAAGCACAATAATACATGTATGCTTGAATCAAATTTAAAATGTGCTGATGGATCCAGGATGTTCAGTATTGAGCACTGCAAAGCCACAGCAAAGGTACCTCAGTGAGTCAGAATTGTTCCACCTAACCCTGCTTGCTGCTGGCAGGGAGTCTTCATCAGTGCCTCATCTAGCAAGTAATTACTACCACAACTGCACTTTCTTCATTTCACTGGTGACAATGACTACTGTTGTCCTTACAGAGAAACTTCTTTGGGAGAAATAGTGAGAACTATTGTGTGAGAACCGGCTTCAAGCACCCACCTAAGCTGCTTCAGAAAGACTTTATAAAAAGGAACATAAACATTTTAGTTCCCCAATCTATATGTTAAAGCACAACCCAGAAGCTGGGCTTTTGTTTGTTTTGGGGTTTTTTTTTGTTTTGTTGGTGTTTTTTTTTGTTTAACAATTGCAATAATTCTGTAACACCAAATTGCTCAAGCCTCTTCCATTCCCCCTCTCAGAGGAATTTATTAGTTTCTGAAGTCTTGTCATTTATTCATAAATATCATCCTGGTTTCTTAAATGCAGAGGACAAAAGACAAAATAAATTAATAGATCAGACTTTCCCCAGGTTTCCCTTCTCTCTTTTTTTTCTCCTCACCCTTCTTGACATTTATAAAATGTTATAAAAATTTTTGGCCAGGAAAAGTATAAAATACGTTTATAGTGTAGTTGTTTTGTTGATTACAAAAACATTGCAGTAGCAATAACGCAACAGGCTTGTAAATCTCCTCTGTATACTTGGTTTTCATTAAATTTAGTGGAATGACATTTACCACTCTGCAAAACACAGTATTTTCAAGAGAACATGCAATACATACTGTTTCCAAGCCTGTTTCTTGTGGCAAATCTGTCACTTGTACCACTAAATCTTAAGTGGAGATTGATGAGAACTATTTGGAATACTATATTTGTCAGAGAGGTTTTGGATCACTAAGTCTTTTATTTTTCAACAAGTGCACATGTTAGACAATATCAGTTAAAGTCCCTACACCGGTGGTTATTTTGGCCAGTATGCAACCTCTATATTCCTTTACATATTTTGTGAAGATTCAGGCATCCTGCCTAAGGTTAATTAGCTGCCAGGTGATCTTAGTGTCTGTTACTGTCAAAAAAGTCATTTTTTACAAGGAAAATTTCCAAACAATATATTCCAATGAACCATTGGCTTGGTGTTTCATATTCATAGTGAGTATTTGGTTGCTTCACACTGTATTTCTATTTGATTCCTTAGTAGAAGATGGACCTTTCTAGATTACAAAGATAAATGAGATGAACTGTGATAGAGAAAAAGGTTTCTACTTCTATGTAGATATATACACAAAGAATTAAACATTAATATTAACATGTCACTTGTATGAGAATTGCCTATTTGATCTTATCAATGAATAAGGAGTTCTTAATTGTCTACAAAGACAAAAAGCTAAGACTTTACCTCTCTAAGATTTTGAGTCAAAGACAGACTTTTACTTCAAGACACTGGAGCTTAGTTAATTTCGTTCTTCCAAAGGAAGTAGAGGTTCATGGGGAAAGATGCTATGCTAGACCTTGGTCTGAAAACCCTGTCTGTAAGGTTGCAGTTGCACACAGGGAACATGGGTTTGTCTTTGCTCTACTTGGTCACCAAATCAAAAACCATCTCCAAAGGCTAAGCCAGAAGGCTGTGTGAAGCCTATGACTATTTTGAGCACAGAGTTGAGGTAGTGACTGACTACCCTGTTCATGAGTTCATATAGCCTCTTTGCAGCTCAGGCAGTAAATGTTTTCAGCTGCCTGCAAAAACTAATGTCAAATGACCATTAGTGAGTCCTGAGTCCCACTGACGTACCACAGAATTCTGGAGCATTTTCTCCATTATGCAATATTACTCCACGGGCAACATCTCTGGAAAGAATCTGAGCTTTTGTCAAGCATCAGTGTGGGCAGAAGGTGTGTAAAACCTCTCAAAATCAACAAGGATCTTTGTGAAACTAAAGAGAGAAGCAGAAGTTTTAGTTGGTAATGTTGCAATCGTCTGGGCATATTCTCTACTTTTATTTTCTCTTATTTTCTTGGTTCCACAGAGACCTGTAGCATTTGTTTCTGGTTTTTGTATTAAGACATTAGTTTTATATTTAATTTGGTTTCAGAGTGACTCCTAAAGTAAAGCAAATACTAGCAATAAAAATTAATTAAAAGAATAAAAATGCATCACTTAAAAAGAGGAACAGTGTATACTAATGTTTCAAATAAATGTTCAGAAGTAGGTACAGTTTTAAAGTAATTACATTTTAAAACTCAACAAGAAAATCCTTTTTTCCCTCTCCCAAATGAATATTCTACAAAGTTGCCTCCTTAGTGAAATTTGAAAGTCACCAAATGCATGGCTATTTAAGGGAACATGCTTTCAATCTGTGTATGAGGTAGAGTGTTCTGGGAGGGTATAATTCAGATAAATAGGATGAACCAAATTCTGAGATTACTAAAGTGGCATTGTTAATTGTCAGGATGATGCTGAATAGACAGGGACACTTAATTGTTGTGTTTGTGCTCCATTGAATCATTGTCTCTTTGTGTTGTTTTTAATTTGCTTTCTACTGTAACTCATGAAACTTACATTACTGCCATTAAGGTGAAATTTTTGAAGCTGCATCTGCTCATTGGTTTCCTGATTCCCTCTCTTGAAATTAGATTGATGTAGTGTTATATATTCATTCCAATCTAATGACTTTTCCAGAGCCCCAGAGTAAAGAAAATGGGTTTCATTAATTTCCCTAATAGCATCACTGAAAGACGTGTAATGTGCAAAGTTAAAACTTCTTTTGTTTTTAATCTCTTAATGATCTCTTTTCCCTTTGTTCAGACTATCCTTAGTTTCACAAAAATAGAGAGGAATGAAAATGTCTCTTGCTGGATTTGTCAGTGAAGCGAGATTTCAGCCATTTTAGTGGAAATGTTTCATGGCATCTTTATATTCTCTACTGATGTTTATTCTGCTATTCAGCCCATTTATTGCTCCATAAATTGCAATGTGTATGGTTTCTATATTTTTTTCCCATCCCAAGGAAAATAGACACCAAGTTGCTCAGATGCATCCTATTTGGCTTCCTGAATTTGCGACTTGTCTCTGGATAAAAGTCTAAAAGTAGCTTTACAATAACAGGAATTAGTTTCATTGTAGTGAAAGCAAGATCTTCACATGTCTCATTTCTCCCGACCTAACTTCACAGTTGGTGAACCCAATTATTCAACACACAAAGTTTTTACTGTATGTTCTATTTGCTCAAAAGGAGTTCTCATTATTACAGTTATGCTCTGACTTAGACAGCATGAAAAGGTTTAAATACCTTCAGAAAAGGCTGTCTGAACCTAGGGTGTGAACCAACATCAGAAATTAGGTCATTTCATGGCTTAGTCGCAGGATGAGGAATAAACAATCTTTATTTTGAGGTGGGCCTAATCTTAACTCATCAGAGGAAGTCAATGTAGTTGGAATGTAGGGTTAAGCAGTTAATTATAAGCTTAATCAGTGTCAGGACCAATAATCTATGATCACGTCATGTGCCTTTTTTTTTTTTCAAACTTAGAATTACATTTTGGACAATGAATAAAAAATAGGTGGTAAGTCACTGTCTAGTGTTTTAAATGTTCCTATGCTTATTTACATCACTGTTGGGGTTTTATTGCAGAGAAATAGGAACCTTCCATCACATCTTGTCATGTAATTGTAAAGTTTCTTGGGTTCCACTTTACTTATATCTCAGTATTTAGCCACATCATGCCACAGAGTGAGGTATGGTGATCTCCAGACTACTTCAAATCAACTTTATTTTGAACTGTTAAAGGACTGCCCATAGCTAAATACTAGACTTGCAAACTCTGGTACGGCCTTGTGCTGACATAATTTAACATGAATTAATATTTATTATTTAATATTTATTGACTCAGGCCCATTAGGGACATAGAGCCAAGTCTGGATACAAGGTAAATCCCAGGTGTTGGGGATGTTCCCAGCACTGAAGAAACTGTAATATTGATCATTGTGGACAAGGGACCACTGTTTCCTCTGATACAATCCTCAAAGACAACAGACATGACAATGTCCCTCATGTCTTTTTTTACACCTGGACTGAAGACAATAAATCTATCTTAGTGAGGGGCTGCAATGGACATTTCATGTAGACATTTCTAGTCCCAGTACTTCATTGACATGCTATGTCTGACCATCATCAGACTATGCTAAAGAATGGAGTCTAAGCTTTGCCATTAGACACTACTGTTTTGAGACAATTGCCCATTTGATAAGTATATCCTCTAGTCAGCAAAAAAGCACAAGGGCATGACTAGTGAACCATCAGTATTTGCACATTACACTTCAGATATTCTGATGGAAAGAGAGAGAAGTGTTTATTCACCTCTTATGTGATATACCTGACTCTTGATTTTGGCTGCATTATTGTTTCCAAAACTATCTGAAAAGTCTCTTTCTCATCAATTGCATATGTTTCAAGGTATTTGTGCAACTTACCTAATTTACTAGCAAAGGATTTTCTGAAGATATTCTACTAATCTGCAAGTTCCAAATTTTAGCACAACATCTTTATGCCATTTAGCCAATTCTTTTCAGTGAAAATTAACTGGTTTGGGAGAGTTGTAAGCACCAGCTGACCTACTTTTCCTATTATTTACTAGTTAAATTATGTACTACATAAGCTTCCTTGACGTGCTCTCTGGTCAACTCTGCATGTTCCAAATTTGACAGAAGAGGCAGCTCATTAGTGCACTGCCTATGCTTGTGTAGGAAGAATATCATCCTATTTTAGCATGATGTGTCTGACATTTTCTTTCAAATGGTATAATGCAGCAAGAAAAACTAATCTTGAACTTGACTTGCTCACCAAGTATAATGGAAAACTGTAATTATACCATCCTGAATTCATATCTATTGTGCATTTTGTTAAAGTCCAGGTCTACATTACACACTAATGAATATTTCAGTTATGACCTAAAGGAAATTAATTTTAGGAAGGTTTCTCAACACAAAGACAAGCAGAAACTCAGTGCTGAATAGTTTAGTTCATACTTATGAATTATCATGGAAAGTTGACAGTGGCAGGTAAATCTCACTGCAGAAGGTCGTGCATTCCTTCAGCTAACCTGCCTATTTGATTTGTGATCATCCAGGCAATGTTTCTCTTCATTAAATGCTATGAAGTTCTCCATGTATTTCTTTGTAAAAGCTTTGGCTGATTTCCTTACTGCCAAATGACTTTGTGTTCAAAGAATTTACAATTATTGGTACCTGTATCCATAGGCAGAAATGTCGTAACATCCTCTTTTAGAAGATCTCAGATGTGAGAGACATACCCAAGAACAAAGGTATATTCGATGGGACATGAAGAAACTGGTCTTTGAGAAACAGTTTTGGCCCAGGAGCAAAATATCTCTGCTTAGCAGTAGTGCAACACATCCAACAACTGCAAAAATCTCAGTCAGTTCCTTCACTGTTTTGCTATGGAAAGTATTTCTTACTGGTCTGCAGAAGCAGTAAGTGGTGTTCTATCTTACTCCAAAGCAGTGAGTCCATACTGGTCGTATCTCAAAGTACAGCAAGAGAAAGAGTTTGAATGAGAGTTCCTTTTTCCTCCTGCTTCATGAGGAGAGTTAACTGCTTTATGAAGGTGAGAGGTACACTGAATTTAGCTATTGTAATTTTACACAAATGTGGTGCTAAAATTGTAAGCATGCCCAATGCTTTTCATGGGACATTCAAATACATACTGTTTTGTACATGTCTGGGTATTGTATGTCTGTCCTTATTCACGTGTCTGTAAGCCTTTTGCTCTATTTAACCATCAAGCAGATGCCCAGATTTACTGCTCTTCATTTCTCTGTGCCTTTATAGATCATATCATCAGCAACTTGCCTTTATCTGAGTTGTAAGGATGAAGTGGCATAATTACTAACAGTTCTTCTGCCACAGTACAAGCCTTCTTAAAAAAAATTAAAAGATAGCAAAAGTAAAAACAGTACTTTTTTTATTCTAGTTTTCTGCTGTTTTGGGTTTGGGTTTCTTTTTTGTAAGATACACCAGGGTTTTTCTTGTAAGATACACCAGTAATTTTGCCTACTGAACTGAACAGCCACTAGGGTGTTTATGCTGCCTTTCATTTATAGCAATACAAATGGCTCAGAATTGCAATATTCAACCACTGTTTTGAGTGTGGATTTGGAGCATTCTAAGGAAATGAGGTATTTGTGCTGGATATCCAATCTGTTTCAGAACTTCACAACAAAATGGAAAAGATCTTTTCATTTTGTACTTGAACACTTCTTTCATCCACCAAGATTTTTAATCTACCTCCACTAGAATTAAAGAAACAAAAATTACTGAGAGGAACAGGGTAGCATTGTCTTCATCCAAGCCAAGTTTTACCAGAATATTGAAGACTTTCTGAAAGCACAGCACAAAAGTCAAGGATGTGGTGTAGCTGTACTTCTGTCCCCTTTTTCGTCTTTCCAAATGAGCCAATATTAAAAGGTGCCCACGCCTTTTTTCCTTGCCCGTCTTAGGGTGGAATCTTGTGAGGAAGACAGGCTCCAGACTAGAGCAGTTTTTCACTCTGTATTTCTGACTTCCAGGTTTTTCTTTTTTGCCTTTTCCTCTTTTTTTTCCCCCTTCTTTCTCCAGAATTAAGCCACCTGTCAGGAATAGTTGTCTTAAACCAAAAGCATTTTCAGAATTGGAATGAAGTATTGAAGGGTATAATTTAACATTGCAAGAAGCCATCAATCATACTCAATTTCACAGGAATCTATTCTTTATTAGAAGTTAAGTTTGATAACTTTCCTCTTAAGTTGCAGGGTAAGAAACAAAGCAGTTCTTAGTTGTTTGGTCTACCAGCTGTTAGTGAAAACCAAAGAGTATGCAAGAGCTTTTTACCATAAATATATTGGGCAACAGTTGGACTGCCTCCAATGGAGGCCACTGTTATTAAAGGGTAAGTGCTTTAACGGGAGTTTCACTTTTGCTGCTAGACAAGGGCAGCACATTTATAGTCATATCTGTACTTACACTACTGCATCCACATGTGCTGAAACAGAGCAAGGAAAAATTGCCATGGACATCAGCTCACTGCTAATCTTTGCCCCTGATCACATCAGCTGATAGTGCTACAAAAATTCTGATATGGGCTGCAGGTTTAATATCTCAAGACAGGATTCTCTGCAGAGATGTGTCAGCTTTATCAACCCTAATTTAGATAGTAGCTGAAGCATCTGTACTTGATTTGTGTAGACACAGAAGAATAAAAATCAGTTAACAGTAGTTTATTCTCATCCCATTTCTCAGCTGCATTGGCTGAATCAAGTGACTGCAACCTTATAAACAAGAAGAAACTTAATTTCTTTTATGAACCTAGATTCATATGCACTGTATTTTAATATCAGCCCCATAGTACCTGGGCTCACAAGGAGATTACTAAAATGAAGAGCATTCATTGGATTATAAAAGGAGGTAGAAAAGTTAAATGATCTGAAATACATTTTATATGAGACTTTCATTTTTCAATAAACCTTCAGAAAACACATCTTTCTGTTAGAGGAAGGAATATATTACTGCAGTGCAGGAGGTTTCAATAACTTCAACCATTCACAAAGGATTATTGAGACATTTATGACTGAAGGAAAATGTTCCCTGTCAAAGTAAACTGAGATATGTTTTCCAAGATGCTAGTCCAAGCAACAGCTTGATAGGTCAGAAAACTTGCTTGGCAAATGCTGTGCTTCAGCAAGGTTTCAATGACTCTCAGTGAAGTGCAGTTATGTGAAATGTTTGGAGTTGGACCTGGTACAAATAATTGTGCACATCACCTCTGCTTCCTGTGTTGCAGTTCTGTTCCTCTTCGTCATAAATCCCATTGTATCTTTGGCTTTTGGCACCACCATCCTTTAAGGACCTACTTCAGTGTAAAAGACAGGACTCAAAAGTTCACCTCTTATTCCTACATGAATCAGTTTTTGAACATTTGCTGGCTTCAGCTCAGAGTGGGATATATCATTTCAGTCCTTGTGCCCTGGATTTTTCTCTTGATTTTTTTCATTATTCTGTAACTGTCTAATGTAAAATAATTGTTGCTCTTCAGAGCAGAGACAAAAGCGAGTGTGCTCTATCTCCAGGTTATAAACGTTTCTAGCATAGGCACCCTAAGCACAAACTAGAAGCCTATCCCTTCTATTTTTTTTCCCCAAGGCTTGTGAGTATTTTTTAGCTGGACTGTACTATGAATCCAATGTAGACAACAGCACCCCAAGAGCAACTTTGATTCAAAGTCTTAAACTGCTGCAGGAGGGGCAGAAGTCGAGCCACCTCCCCTTGGCAGCCTCCCAAAAGCCCATCTCATAACACCTAGGCTTTCAGAGACACATGAAACCTCATGGATCAAGTAGCTGCGGCCAAGAAGATTTGAGCTCCCAAAGGACTTACTCTCTACCTAGGCCTACATTGGCACTGCTAGTAAAAGAAACCTGAGATAAGCATAGACATACACACCAGACAAGTGCTTTAACTGAAAGCCCATCCATCTTTGAACATATTTTTTCACATTTGAAATGGAGTTGAGGTAAACATGTCCAGCAGACTCTGTATACCCTTTACCCAAACTTTCTGTATGAGTTCAGGTCACTTCACCACTGTATCCTACTCTTCAGACATGAAAATTTAGATACTTCGGCCTCTGTAGATGTAAAATCAATTAGGACTTTATACTATACTTGGGAGTTGCAGTCTTTCAAAAAGGTTTGTACTCTATATTTCTCTTCTTAAGTGATGCACCAGTGAAACATGATGTACTTCAACTATTTTCTCTCTCATATAATTGTTTGGTTTAGTTTACAAAGGGCCACAAGCTAAATCTGTTTAAGGGAGATTTAGAGTTGTTTGGATGCACTTAATGGGAGAGTTTGCACTGCTTAAATATGATCGATCTAGTTTTGACTCACTTATACAAGGCTTGTGTACTGACAAGGTCTTGAGCTCTGCAAAGACATGACATTAGAAGGATGAATGACATTGCCTTTGATTATTTGAGGACCCAATCAATACAGAGGATATGCTTAAAGATCTTGTTTGTTTTGCTAAGAATGCCGAGAGAACATCATGTGTTTTACCAGAGTAGGAGAAAAGAGGAAAAGTCTTAAAATTTAGCATTTGAAAAGCAACCAGTCTGTATGTCAACAAAGCTTAAATGAGCCAAATCTACTCTGTTCAATGACTGTGAAAAGCATCTCAATGGATTTCAGCAGCACAAAGGTGTGCTGCTGAGACAATATATACATTATCCTATGAAACAGACACTGCAAATTAAAAATCTTCCATAGAAATTAATGGGAATTTTGTTACTGATTTCAAAGGGAGCAAGGTCAGAAATCCAATTTCTGTTTGTGTTGACCTTACATTCATTAGCAGCAGAGGGTGAAGGAGGAGAGCAGAGGTATGGCTTTTGTTTTAGATCTTACCAACTTTGTTCTTCTGTGAATACCCTCCCTTTAATTTTTCAAATTTTCTTTACTTCTGAAACATACCTCAAAATGATTAGTACTTGTCATCAGCTAGCTTTCCACGTGGAGACTAAATTAGTCTGCCATCTCATATAATTTTTTCTTCCTCTGCTTCTTTTTAAAGAGCTATTTATAATTAGGACATCAAATGCCTGATCTGTTTACTTAAAAATTAAATGTTCACTTCTTACAGAAAGCTGATGGACATCTTGTCTCTTTCTTAACTCAGCTACTGTTAGAGTGTGGGACACTGATAGAAAGAGAAGTTTGAAAAAAAAGAAAAGGTGTTTTTCTTGTAAATATGGCCTTACATCAAGACTAAATAAAACAAAGCAAAGAACAAAAAAACAAACATGAAGAAGAAAAATCAGATCAATATTCTGGCTGGATTAGGAACAGTAGTTCATAATTAATTTAGCTGCTTCTTCTAGTCAGTCATAGTGAGAATACAGGCATCTAGTTTGCAGACTTCAGGGCCAGCTCAGGTCACCAGTGTGGTTTTAGCTTTTGCATCATAGCCAAGAAAATGTCTGTAAGCATATGCCATAAGCTTGCAGAATGATACTTGGCTAATTTTTTCTTACATGTTACTGTTTCAGAGATTGTATGTTTTCCTGGCTTAGTCGCTTAACTTTGTCTCTGCTATTAGACTTAACAGTAACCAAGTATGTGCCTCCTCTGGCACTTTTCTTTTTAAATCATTCACCCATGCCTTTCTTGAACAATCAAACACCCTCCTTGGACAAATTTATACTTAACAACTTGTCCTTTTGTTATCTCAGGTAGGATGAGGTTTATCCCACAGAAGAGGCACGGCAGTCCTACCATCTTACAAGACTTGGGCAAAATTTAACAGTTACAAATAAGAAAGGAGAACTTAATAGAAAAATGAGATCCTCTGGTTTTACTCACCCTAGTTTTCACAGCAGAGATGGACTTCATAAGCAAAGCATATAGCCTATTTAAAGGGGGAAGAAAAAAAATTAAATATTACTTCATCTTCTTACTCATCAGACTGTTTTTTCTCTCTTCCTCCTTGTGGGTTTTATAGTCTCAGATGCTAGAACTCTCTGAAGCACAGACAGTTTGATACCACCCTTATGCCTGGCATGATCTAACACAAAAGTTAGAGAATGAGACACTAAACAGTGACAAAGTACCAGTTTTAGGAAAGGAAAATTACAGTAAACCGTTACCAAAACCAGTGCTTTTCTACTGGGACTGCAGACTGTGGTGTGTGATTAAAAATAATTCATCTGAGTTTCACATAGGAAGGAAAATCTTGCAAGAGAATGTAACTGTCTTTGGCACAGAGCTTGGCTACTTTCACCTAAACACAAACCTTTAATGACAACTATTCTATTTCCTCACACCCATGCCCTTTTTCTAGGTAAAGGAACTTCTATTGTTCCCTTGGGCTAATGCACACCCAGGCATTCACTCTGCATGCTGTACTCAGGAGGTTTAGAGACACACCACACTGCAGTGCCTAAACTCTAGTAAAATCTATGCAGAACACTGATCTCAACAAAATGCATTCTGCGGAAACATGCTTTCAAAGACAAAAGGTTTTATGGCGAGTGCCGTTTTGAAGAAATTTTTGAGGGGAGGAAGCCTAAAATTACCTGAATTTAAAATCTGACCACTTCCAAATGAAAATGGAATTTTCAGCCTGATACTTCTTTGGAAATACACTGAAGAGTTGAAAGAAAGCAGCAAAACCAATTTAGAAGCATCGTAGTTGTCATTAAATAAAACCTTTTCTTCTAGCTTCCTGTGGCACTGATTTCATCTTGCCTTGCATTTTCTATGCCTATTTACTTGGGCCTGAGTTTAACTTTTCTGACCTCTAATATATCTGAGAGATCATGAACAGACCAGCTGCAACTCTGACAGGCTCTTCTTCTCTTTTTCAACTTTCAGGTGATACATGTAGACTACGACTCTCAATCTCTTTGAATTTACAAACAAACAAAACCAAAACCTAAGTGGATTGCAGAACCATAGGACCCCACATATCACAGGGTTAAAAGAAGTGCTGTAGATTGATAACTTTGAGGAAAATCTGTCTTTTTTTTCCCCTTAAATTCACTTTATGAGTGAGGTCTTCTCAGGTTATTTTTAAGGTGGAGACCAAGGAAGAAATCAATCTAGCAATGGCAACAAGACAGAACATTTGGACAGCATGACAAACCAAAGTTTAATTTAAATAAATAAATAAATATGCTCTGAAAGAATTTTTTTTTACATGCCTCCAAAAATTCTGTTTACCTTTGGGACCTTAAGTTTGCAACCAAAATTAAGAGTAAACAGTGTCCCAAAGAATCGAAATTCATTACTGGGAATAGGAAAGTCCGTGGCAAACAAGTGAGTGAATTCATCTATTACATCTACACAGACCATTGGACTCTACAACCCTTCTCAGTTCCAGTGTGTAAATCCTCAAAAATGGAAAAAATATCTCTGATTTTGGTGATTTTCCTCCTCTCTATTGAATCTGGTGCCATTTTTTTTCATCAGTGAATAGATTATTTCTTGTCTTAAGGACTTTTGTGCTTTAGAGCATGTTGTCCTATGAAAAATCAGTTTTACAACCTTTGAGTTCATAAACTTCTGGACCTCTCTGTAATGCCTTTGCTTTCCACTTGAAGAGACCACAGCTGAGCACCCTGTAGCATGACATGGGTAATATTCTTGTCAGTCAACACACTGTCAATCAAATCCTTGTTTCATTACTTTGGCTTTGTCCTTTGGCAGGAGACATTAAACTTCCTCCCAATCAAATTTTATGGTACCTAAGGTCATGCTTTCTTTTTTCAATCTTCATGATCCTCCTTATGCAAAAACTCCTTATAAGTGAGGCATATGCAGTAACTGGCACATACCTCTCAAACTTAGAATAGCACTTTTTTTTTTGGTAAATGCAAGCTGAATGTTCTCATCAGCTTCACTGCTCACTGATGCTTAAAATGAAAGAGTTTCATAGGACGATTTCTCTCCTCTATTGCTTTTCAATTTTATTCTGTTTCACATTTCACACTTGAAGACTGTGTCCTGACTTTTCTCCCCAGAAAGGGAAATTCCCTTAATTTCCCTCAGCATTGGAAACTCTTTCTTCAGCATTCGAATAGACCAGTGTACAGAGAGGTTGGTTCTTTAGGTTTTTGCAGCAGCATGTTACTTAGCACGGTCTGGCACGCCCTGAAGATAGTATGAGATATATTACTCATTTCTGCATTGGAGACACCAGTAACATCTAGAGTTTTGTGAGTGTTTCAGAAATAGACAAATGCCCATCTCATCTCCTCTGATTAGTTTAGACATTTGTTTCCTTTTTCTCAGAGAAGTGGTATTTAACTTGTATCTTTACACCATATAGAATTGCAAACAAGTTCCTGCTACCTGAGTCCTAGTACATGGCTGGAATATCATCCTTTAATAAACCTGTTGTATAACACAAGTTCCTGGATCTATACAGACTACGCCAAAGCTTTGCAAAACATGAGCTTCCTGGAGGTGAATTGCATCACAGCAGGGTCTTTTTCCTGAACCAAAACATCTTCTTTCATCCACATCCGCAGCTATGGCTGCTGCTGCACAACCACAAGCTATGACAGCATAGCTACTCGACACTACAAGATGTTATTGCCTGCCCAAACAGTCCAACAGAAAAGGCACATGTTGAGGACATCTGCTGTTTTTCTGCCCTCCTATTCCTTGACATGATGTGATTGTATGGCCTATGATGAAGAACATCTGGCCAGTGGAAAACTGGTGGAAACAACTAGGTTCATATACTAGTACTGTTTGTGTAAAGTCAAGACCAGCTTTGATCGAGATCAGAGATGCAAACATAAAAAACTCAGAACCCCGTTATTCATCTTAGAAGCCAAGAGTCCTTCAGCATGTGTGGGCAGTAGCAATTTGTGGATCTCATGGGACATTTCCATACTTCCACTGAAAGATGCACCCTTTCGTATGTCTCCTACCATACCCACCATTCTGTATAAATGTTTTCTTGATTGCCTGAAGACTGTCATTTTGAGCTCAGTGTATACCATAACCTACCAGGTGTATTTGGGAGTAAGGGTGTTGCATACCATGAAAAATCTCATTCGACTTTTATTTTCATATTTATTATCTGTCACATTTCTCAGAATGGAGCTGAGATAGGCTTTCATGAGTGTCCATGCTATAGATCATAAACTCTATGGTACAACAAAGTTTTTCCATTTACTACACAAAACATAAACTCATTAACTAGAGGACAGACTCATCACAGTCAATAATAAATAACTGTGGCAAAGAAAAATGGTGTCCATATCATACAAATAATGCAAATACAAAGATAATCATAGAATGGGCCAGGTTGGAAGGGACTTTAAAGTTCACCTAGCTACAACCCCCCTGCCATAGGCAGGGATGCCACACACTAGACCAGGTTGCGAAGAGACACATCCAACCTGGCCTTGAACACAGACAGGAATGGGGCAGCTACAACCTCTCTGAGCAACTTGTTCTAGTGCCTCACCACCCCCTGGGTAAAGTATTTTTTCCTAAGAACTAACCTTAATTTTCCCTCCTTCAGTTTGAAGCTATTCCCCCTTGTCTTATTAGACCCAGATAAAGGGTCTCTATTACCCTTTTTTATAGGACCCCTTTAGGTATTGGAAGGCTGCTATAAGATCTCCCTGAAGCCTTCTCTTCTCCAGGCTGAACAATCCCAAGTCTCTCAGCCTATCCTCGTACAGGAGGTGCTCCAGCCCTCTGATCATCTTCGTGGCCCTCCTCTGGACTGGCTCTAAAAGATCCACATCTTTCTTCCACTGAGAACCCCAGAACTGGAAGCAGTACTCCAGGTGGGGGTCTCATGACAGCTGAGTAGAGGGGCAAAATCACCTCCCTTGACCTGCTGGTTCATTCCCCTCTTGATGCAGCCCAGGATATGGTTGGCCTTCTGGGATGCAAGCGCACATTGCTGGCTCATATCCAGCTTTTCATCCGTCATGACCCCCAAGTCCTTCTCTGTAGGGATGCTTTCTATGATCTCATTTCCTAGACTGTATTTATGCCTAGGATTGCCCCAACCCAAGTGCAGTAGGATTATCAAAGGATAATAGGATCATCAAAGCATAATAGGATCATCAAAGATGTTACAGATGGGAAAATTGCTTTTGCTCATCTACTATATGATGGATTTCTTCTCTGTAGTTTATATTACTTATTATGATATCAACTTCAATCCTTACATCTTCAAGTCCCCTTGGGGGGAAAGGGATATTTAGAAAAATATAGTTAGGCATATATAGAAAAACATGCTGAGTTGTCAGAATAAAAATTCCTGGACTGTGGTTCAGTCAAACAGACTGTAAAGGACTATGATTATGGTGGTAGTGACCTTAAGCTATTCACTTCTTTCTTTCTTTTAAAGATTTGTCTACACAAAAAATAAGTAGAAAGATCCTTACTTAGCTAAGCTTTTCTGATGAACATCACTGGACAAGAACTGTTAATCACAGTTAAATGAAGACATTGCATCAGAGAGAGACCCCATCCAGGCAGCATCCCACAGAATTCTCTCTCTTTAGCAAAAATGAAGAGGTACCATAAAATGATGTCATCTCCACAGCAGAGGTAAAAATAATATTAAGTCTGGAGTTTTAAAATTTCCAGAAGAGTATTACATTAAAATATAAGTATTCAGTACAGTGCAAATTCCATCTGATCACAAAAAAATAATCAAAGTGCTCTTAACTTTTAATCTTCTTTCCCTCCCCTTTTTCTTGTTGGTTTAATTCCCAAGGATTATATCATTTTGGAACCATGAGCACTTGTATGTTCTGAAATAAAACCTCCATTGCATAGTGTAAATTATTCAAGACTAGAGATGTAGGGTCCATTTCCTATTGACTATCTGTGAATGGATCAGCATAAGTGGTCATGACTGGCTCTCATTTATTTTCTCATTCTAATTGCTATCCCTTATCACATGCAATTGCTTAGTAAAAAGCATACAGCACTTTGGCATAGCCACGCCTTAGAAGATGCTGTAACAAAACAGGACTAAATATGTCAGAATTTAAACTGCTGGGACAACAGATCTTTCAGTTGATCAAACCAAAATAATAATAATAATGCAATTAACATAACTATTTTGTCAACCATAAAATGCTGTATATTTTTTGATTCATAGCTACCTTCTCCTTCTTATCATTATGAATCCAAACACATTTTAAAAAAGACCCTTAAAAATAGCATATTAAAATATTTGATTTTGAAAATGTCAAAATTACTTTTTTATTTAAATTCAAAAATTTTTAAATGTGTTTTAACTCAGGCTTTTAACTATACTCCAGCATAAGGAATTGGCTCGATAGCCACACCCAAAGAGTGGCTGTCAATGGATCTATGCTTTTAAATATGTGAAGGGTGATTGTCAGGAGGATGGGGTCAGGCTCTTCTCAGTAAAGCCCAGTGACAGGACAAGAGGCAATGGCTGTAAGCTGAAGCATAGGAGATTCTGTATGAACACACGTAGAAAATTTTTTCACAGTGAGGGTGACGGAACACTGGAACAGACTGCCCAGAGAGGTTGTGGAGTCTCCTTCTATGGAGGTATTTAAAAACTGTCTAGATGCGCTTCTGTGTGACCTGGTGTAGGGAATCCTGCTGTGGCAAGGGGGTTGGACTAGATGATCTTTTAGGTCCCTTCCAACTGCTAATATTCTGTGATTCTGTGATTCTGTGAGTGATCTATGATTCTATGAGTAATTCATAATAAACTCAGACAATTGAAACTTCATTTTTCTGCAAGAAAGAGCTCTAGGCACAAGTGCAAATGTCCTGCTGTGCCTTTGCCAATGCTCCTTTTATCAGTAAAGTAGGGCATAATGGTAAAGAAAAGAACCAGAACCAGTATTGTGGTCCTCTAAAAACATTTATTATTTCAAGTGTTGCATGGCGTAATCCAAATTTTGTCTAGCGCTGATAGTCTATAGCTGTGATTTTCATACCGTCAGTTCTCTTTCCACTGTTCCTTCTTATATCTTGCTCATTCTTGCAGTATCTTTCATATACTTTTTTCCTTCTATGCCCAAACATTCCCCTCCTTTTCAATGAAAAAATACTAGTATTTTTCCTTCCTCTATCAGTGTCTTAATGTGTTCTATCAAATAAGAGACCAAAACATCATCACCCAGATTAAATTATTGTTGGATTTGGATTATGAGAAACAAATCACTTTATCGAGATACCAGGTGAAAATAGTGTCATCATTTTAGCAGGGCAAAGCCCATATTTCATGGCTACAATTCACCTTTCATTCTCATAGGATTTCTTTTTGTTCTAGAGTCTCTGCTATCTTTCTCTGTGTTTGCTTGCACACTCCTCTAAGCAAGTGTCACTGTATAAAAACATTTTGCTTTTCACATAATCATATAAAAAATATCCATCGATGTTTCATCATCATGTCAGGCTCCTATTGTTAATGGAGAATCTTGTACTGTGCAACAGCCTTCATGGTTCTTAGGTGCCAAACAAAGAAGTTAATTTCTGATGGTTGCTATGTCTTAAGGGCTGAAAAGATTGGAGACATTTTAGGAGTACATCTCGTCAGGTTGGAGGAGAGCAGTGAGCAAATTCCAAACCTAAGTTTTGAAGAAGAGGTGGGAGATATCATAGTTCTACTTCAGCATATTTAATTCCAGCACTGTCCAGAAAGATTTGCTGATTCTCTTACTGTGTTCTTGTCTTTGATATGACCAGAATATCCCACAGATTTTACTCTCATCTGACACTTTACACATTGTTTTCCCTGTTGGACCCTTAGGATACACATGCTTCTGCTTTTCACCTCTGAAGTTAAAGCAGATTTGTTTTTGTTGTGTTCAGATGTCAGTGTGGATAGAAATGCATTCTTTGCAAAATGCATTATTTGACTGGCAGAGGAAAACCACCTTTTATTGTGTTAAAGCTCCTACTAACAGCAATACCACTGTTGAATTTTATCCATGTTTCACATATATCCATGGAAGAAAGACAAAATATCATTCCTTGCAAGAACATGCTTCTAGAATCCTTTCTTCCAAGTGTTCTTCCCCCAAAATTTTCCCTCCAGGCAACTGTGAGATAAGAGACTTTACTGCAGGAAAACCGTGTACTGAATTATAGGAAACTGTTAGACATAATTATCCAAACTGTGCCCTAACAGTAGTCTTCAAATAACAAGTCATAAGTTATTCTTTCTAACACATGCTATGGGTTTCTCAGTTACTCCCTGAAATTGTATTTACAATGCCACTGGCATAAACATTTACCAAGACGAATGCATAGGCCATTTTAGAGACTTATTTGTGAATTGTTGAGTCTATATTAAGGTCCACCAATGGGGTTTACAGGCAATGAATACATGATCAGAAAAAAAAATGAACATGTGCCTCTGCCCTAAACATATTGTAGCATTTGAAAAAAAAACAAACAACAAAATGAAACAACCACAAACACCAAAACAAACAAACAAACCCCAAAACCCAACACACAAGACAAACCAAAGAAAGCTTTTCACAGGGTTTGAGTGAATTCCAAATTCCAAACAGAATTAACAATAAGTTTTCAATTAACTTAAATGGAGCTGGAAAAGATCAATGCATGGACTTTACATTTATAATGCCAATGGCATTGTACTTGCTTTGAACAAAATAAGGAAAAGAATTGAATCCTGAAGTCTCAATAAGGCAAGATGAGTTGTGGATTAAATTCAGACTCAAATTAACTTTAATACACTGACATTATATTGCTGCTGTGTCTTGGTACACTGAAACCTGTTAATATGATTCAGAGAAGCTGTAATGCAAAACTGACTCTGCCAGACAGATTGGGCAGATTCAGTCAGACTTTGTCCTTACAATGAGCCCTCCAAAGACAACCAAAAACATGTCTGTACAGACGTTCTTGCCACCATAGTGGGAAGGAGAGGTGTGGAGACAGGCTGCTGCCAGCAGAAGCAATTGCCCCTAATATATCACAATGACATTTAGCATTTAATAAGGCCTGTTTTGTTTCAGTTCTTTGTCTTGGTCACAGCCAGAGAGGACAGGCAAAATATTGGAAATATCTTGCATTTCTATGTCTGCTAAGAGAAGGATTTTACTTATTCTGCAGGCTACTGCTGGGAAAGATGTTCATAAAGTTGATGAGAAGTAGAAGATTTTGTGATATTTCAGACAAAAAGGAAAGAAAAAATTTCCCACTTGGAATTTTAGAAGAGAAATTTATGGCATTTTACTGTAGGACATGCCAAACAAAAGCCCACTGTTTGGACTCCGGTGTAGTTTAGAGGTCTCTGAGGAAAATAGCCTTAGTGATTAAGGCATTAAGTTGAGTGTTTAGATTCCTGAGCTTCTGATGTTGTTGCATATTTCTTCTTTTTGTCACACTAGGCAATTAATCTCTTACTACTTGGGTTCTTTTTCTGTAGAGAGGGAATTACTACAGTCTTTTGCTTCACAAGAGACCCTTAGTGAGAGAACTTAGGAGTCCAGACCTGGTTGTGGTTTAGTCCCTAGTGCAGAAGTGGAGAACTGGGGGAGTAGCACCAGTAATGCATCCACTTTAATGTTTGTTTATGACAGATTCTACTCTTTATCCCCTATCTTGAAAACTCTGTATTCCTCCTGATTTCTGATTTAACATTGCTCAGTGTTGAGTTTTAGCTTTTCATCAGACTCCAGAGACAACAACAATGCAATCCATTCTACATTAGGGAAAGACATCAGGTATCTAGACGCTGGCTTTTATCAGCATGTCGGAATAACATTACAGAAGACTTCTCATTCAGAGGAATAACATCACTGGCCAAGTAGTGCAATAAACTGTGTACCTACTATGTCTAGGTCTGGAGCTGGGATCCAAACCAAGGTGCTCTATGCACAACCCAACAGCTGAGCAGCATTTTCAGAAAGGGAAAGGTTTGAATTAGAGCTCGTGGCCTGTGCAGTCTTGCACAAATGTAGCCTGGTATAAGAGCTGTGACAAGCCAGTTTCAAGTTTCCCATCAGGTTTCTCCAAAACTTATTACATTCTCTGACTTATTACATTAATGATGTCAGTTAAAGATTTTTTTCACTTGAACATTTTTTTATGCCCATGGAAAGTTTTATTTAATCATTTTATTTAATTTGTAAGAATTTATTTTAAGGATTTCAGTGTTAAGCCTTAGGCCCATGGTATATATTCTAAACCATACATACAATGTTAATGAATTAAATTAGAAAGTCACAGCCTATCTTGCCTTACATTTACAGAAATTGCTGCAGACTGAATCCTTGTACTGGCTACCTGCCAGCACTGTGCTTTCTCCACTCCTTACTGAAGACAAAGAAAAAGAAAGTGCTCGGCACTGCAGTCCAGGGCAGTTTGGTGCTCTATATTACTTCTGAAATACAAGTTAACTACTTCTTGAGCTAACTGTTGCTAATATCTTGGTTTACATGAAGCATATGGTGATAGACAGTGATATATATATGAGAAAGATAGCTAGAGCTGTTACCTGGATCTAGCTACTTCTTGATTTTTCATACAGTCACCCTTTATTGTTTCTCAGCTTTATGTTGTTTTCATGCCACCGTCAGTAGGTTTCCTGCCATAAGTGACATTTCTTCATACCCTTAAGAATCTTTGCAATGTATCATCCATAAGATTAGGAAGTTATTGAAGTAAATACAGTTGTGTATGTTTTGTGTATGACAGCTTTACAAATTAATGTTTTTGCTAGACAGTTCTGACTAAGCTTCTACCCACAGCACTCCATATTTCATAACAATGAGGAGAAACCTTGTTTAACAGGTTTGTTAGATTCAGGATAAACATATTTTGGAAGGAGATATGCATATTATTATTGCAACTCTAAAAAATGTAGATGGTAACTTTTAAGGAGGGCTAGCAAATTGTCAAGGTGTGACTCTAGACATTCATTATTGGCTGCTGTTAAGGACAGATCCTCAGGCAAGAAGGTGCTTTAGTCTGAAACAGCTCATCCATATTTATCCATCTTTTCTGTAGTAGATGAGACCAGATTTATTCTTTTGGAAATAGCATCCACAGCCACACACTACTGTCCTGTCACTGCATCATAAAGACATGGTACTTCATGTATGTGTTCTGTTTAAAGCACATTATATTTCAAAAGATCCTTTCATTTGTGGTAGTTTGGTAATCAAGCCATTTGAATTAACTTGATCAAAAGCACAATAAACTTTTCAGCAATCCTAGGTCTTACTGTGTATATTAAGCATGAGGAAGTCTGCTCTCATACTCTACTCAAGTTACTCCACAAGTGATTTAAAGATTTATTTTAATCATCTATTACACTGCATATACACATATTTGTGCAAGGCTAAAATCACACATATAGTTAGTACAGTGTCTCTCATTTTTTATCGATAATAATAAAAGCTGCATATCCCCACAGAAAAGGTGTCCCTTTGCTTTCATTTCTCCATATTATTTTCAAGCCCTTTACAATAATAATTCTCTCTGGTGAGAACACTACAAAGATTTAACGTCAGCTTTGATGTGATGTATCATAAACTCAGTCCATATTTCATGCAGGAAGCCTCAGAGACTGATAGCACAACTCTGCCATTCTTAAATTTCCATGGATACACTATCCTGAGGTGTGTACTAGGCCCGTCTGATATTTATAGTTGGCTGCTTAACCTCTGAATACAGGCATCATGCTGATACAAAATGGAAAGGCAACAATTACCAGAATTAGAAAAAATAATGGGAATTTACTAATGAATCATCTTCAACCTTAAGCTGTACTGTAGCAACAAATAATCACAATAATAATGAATAATGTTATTATTGGATCACATTATGAACACCAGTGATTTTGTACCAAGCTTTTACTGTCAGGGGAATGGTTCATTAATCACAAAACCCACTTCACATTAGGGATTCAGTTTATCTGGACAATTTAGACATTGTTAAAGTAATTTTTAATTAAAATTGGGATTCTGCATTTTGGAATGGTGTACTGGTTCAAAGGGATTATAAGCACAATTGCTACAATCAAGTTGTTAGTAAATATTTTTGTTCCAGATAAAAGGCTGGACACTGGTCAATATGTTAAGCAGCCACTTTGGCCTACCCTGCAGTTTCAGTTCCAGTTAGTAAGAGGGTGGATAAAAAAAGGAAGAGAAGGACAAAACCTTTTCATAACATAGAAATTTTTTTTATTTGGCAAGGGGTAAATAAAGGAAATTCCCTGGAAACTGAGTTGTAGACAGGGAAGGATTTTTCTTGTAGCCTTAATATCAAAAACTGATTTCTTTTGATCAAGCCAGCTGTATGTCACAATAGGTGCTGCAGTAAATATCCTTTTGGGGATGAAATTGGACCTGGGAAAAAATTTTACTTATATTGCTCACAATATTTCATCCCATTACAGGATAATATAAAATTACTGAAAATTGCCTTTAGCCTGGTGAGGAGTCCTACCGCCCCAACCACCAGGTAAAACAGGTGCTAGTGTTGTATCTTAAAGAGGTCTCCAATTAAATGCCCAGTCAGTATTAATATCATATAATTGCATGGACTTCCATGTCTCAACATCTGTTGAGGATCTGTCACAACTGAAGTGTGGGGTTCCCGCGATTTTAAGCCTTATTTAAAATGAGAAACAAGCGTAACCCATGGCTGTAGGTACTTCTTTCTGTAGGTAAACCATACTGTACATTAAGTTCTGCCATCAGTATGAAATGCTAATTAAGATTCATCAAGATCAGACATAAATGAGTTTACCGTAGCTACACTGCTGTCATTCCAAGCCAAACTGGGCTCAAAGTGCCAACATCACTTTCAAGATAGATGCAGTCGATGAACCTCACTGAGCTGCAGATGAAGTCTTGTAGTGGGAGCACTGGAAAGATATGGGTTGTGTCTGTGTGAAGTGGGGATTCCTGTGCAGGCAATTCCTGTTAAAATATGACTTCAAAAACTGAAAAAAGTCAGATTAAAAAAACTTTTTACATACAAAAAGTCAGACCTTCAGGCTATAACAAATGGTGTGAGGGTGGAGGATGGAATTATGGCTACTATAATACTAAAAAATTATGCATCAGGAAGGTACTTCAATGTACCTAAATCTATCATCCTTCTAAGCAGTGCTGAAGCATGTGCTTCAGCAATTGAGTGTTTAAAATTAAATATAGGTTTCAATTTTCAGTCCTGTAGAGGAATAGTTTTTTAAACACAGGCTTTAGAGAGGGGGATTCATGTTGTGGCAGACTTGCCTTTCTAATTAGTCAGACAAAACTGTTGAGTTCATCAGCCGCAAAAGCTGATTTACACCAAAGGTATCTAATTCATTTTCTTTCTCTTGAGATTAATTGTGATAAATCTATTCCAAATGTGCTAAATAATGAAATGAAAAGAAACATATTCTTTATGCCTAAACGGATGGTTTCTCACATCCTAATGGAATATTGTTGAAGAATTACAATAGACAGAAATGGTTCAAATACACTTGTTAAGAAGTAACAACAAACAAGTCAAGAAAGACCACAGGGATCCCACTAGCCCAGTTTCTCTTCGAGTTCCTCATTTTAATTCACCTACTTTCTTCACACTATTCCCTTTGCTTTCTTCACTTAAGAAGTAATTGAGATGTCTTTTGAAGATTCTAATGACTCCTGAAGTCATGTTTTTGTTGTGATTTATTTCACATGTGTGTTCCTCACAAGAAACAGTTGTGTCTTCTAAAGGAGAAAGATGACTTTTTGGAGATCTCTGTTATCAAAAGAAGGCATAGGAATGAGAAGGTGTAGGAAGATGTAATGGAGAGGAAATTCTGATGATTCTCTTATTTACTGTACGTATTTAAAATACCTTTCCTTTCAGGCAGAGCTAGAGGCATAGCCTTTGATACTGTTCCCCTCAGCCTCACTGCACTCAGTGGCTGGTGACTCAGATAATGGAACACAGAAGTGCTCATCCCACCCGAGTGTGTTGCAATCTAGCTTTAGTTTTGATGTCACAAAACCTTAGATTCACAAGTGAAACACACAAGTTAAACAGGATTTCATCTAACTTGGATAGGTTTAGTAGAGTAAATACATGCAAATAGCCCTCTCTGAGATGGTCTGTAGACCATTTCTCCAAGGTATTTGTCCTCTTCATCAAGGACTCTAAAGTTATCTTAGTGGTAGGGCTTCAAACAGCACATCTCCCAGCTCCTAATTATATAGGCACATGTATCATTTCTTTCCTACAAGTAGTTTTCTCTTGAGTTTTTCTGGAGTTCTTTTACTGTCCATCAAATGCTCACTACTTGCAATACTCTGTTAGGGACTTTTGAAATCAGAATAAAGTCTCCACTTGTCTCTACAGAGAGCTGTCTCTAATTCCCATTTAGTCTGCATGACAGGCAGCAGATCTTGCCTCTGCTATCAAGAAGAGAACTCTTCTGTCTAAAAAAACAACATATGACAAGCTCCCAAACCTGGGAGAAAAAAGTTGGCATCTGAAAATAAGGGGTCTGTTTAACAGCAGGGGTAATAACAGAATAAGTTTCACAAGCTGACTGATACACCCAAAACAAAACAGAAAATTAAAAGTCATGGTTGGGACCCCAGAATAAAAGAGACATTAGCACGAGACTGTGAAAGACAACACAGAAATCAGGAGGATAAAGTCTTCCACTGGAGCATGAGGAAAAGGTGGAAAAAAAAGAAGCCAATATGTCAAAATAAAACCAGATGTTCTAATTTCTTCAAAGTCTTTCGTGGCAATTTTCAAACCAGTAACATGAACACCAGTCAGATGTAAGAACCTAATTCATTTTACCTTCTTTGAAAGTTGTCAGAATGCAAATCTACTGAAATTAAAGTCAGAAACAGAGGGGTGGGAGGAGAGAGGCTGGAAGAAAAAAGACAAAAGCTTAGAAAATTTGGTATTTCTTTTCACTCATCTTCTGTATGATGAATTGAATTTCTGTTAGTAACTAGGCATTTTTGCAGATGTTTATTTAATGTTTTGTAAGGGAGAGGCAGGAGGTGTGTGCAAGAGACATGAGTCATACCTTGCTCAAGAGGGAACCTGCTGTGATGTTCATAATGCAGTGGATTAAATTAAGAAATACGAAAGCTGCTTTTTGTCTTTTTCCTACCCTTTTACATTTCTCTGGTCTGACAGATAATCAATTCATGACCGTTTCTTAGTACTCATTTATACCATTGATAATTAGGCCTGAATAGAAGTCTTATCCTGAAAGATGGTAAATCATTCCTCATTTTTACATAAATACAGTAAAAATTAAATTGCCTGGTACAGAGGCAAGAACTCCTCTCTGCAGTGAACTGGGAACTTGGCCACCTCTCCCAGCAGTGGTCAAAAATGTCTGCAGCATATATTGTAACAGATTCAAAGATGCGAGGGCAGTCATCTGGCTGTTTCTGTAGTTGAACATCCTTTTCTCATGATCTGAATAAAAACCAGACTGTCTGGAATTTAAATCAGGGATACATGTAACACCACAATGCTATGTCATTATAAGACTGGAAGTTGTCTGAAGACTTTGCCATCCAGTGTGTAAAAAATAGGAGATTTTGATGCTCAATGTAAAAAATCTTTGGCAAACTTATGGAAGAGATGTGACTTTTCCCCCTTGTTTAATTATGGTGATTTCTAAGCAGATTCAAATGTCATTTGTAAGGTTCAAAGTGAAGTTATTTAAGGAAGGTGAAAGAGAGGGCTGGTGACAGGAGTGAAAGATGTCTCTCTTTTGAGACCCTGCTAGGAGGCCGTTGTGAATATTAGCTATCATTTTAATTAAAAAATAAAAGCTGCAGCCTGGGCTGTGTTATGGGGGTGCCACCAGGCCTCAAGTTTCACTTTCTCCCTTATTTATTTATTTTCTCTGCGAGCCAGTTGTCCATGCAGAACATGACATTTAATTACACCTCTTTGTTTTTCTCTGACAAACAAAGCACAAGTAATGCCAGCAGGGATTAAACTGTTTGCTTTTGGTTTACAAGGAATTATAGTGTGTGTGCAGTAAATTTTCCTGTAAAGGTCTTCCCTAAAGCTGTAGACTGGGGAAATAATATTAGCAACTAATACTGTGGACGCAGAGCTCAGTTCAATAACCTTTAAATAAAAGTCCAGTATGTTTTCCTTTCCAGACAGGCTTCGCTCAAGATGTGTTTATGTGGGTTTCAGCAGGCTGATGTGAGCATGCACTACCCCTGAGCCAGGCCAGCCATACGCATCTGCATCCCCAGCCACTTGACAGCCCCGGGTGTGTTCATTAGCCAGGTTGAGAGCTGCATTAACCACAGCTTACACTGTTTCCAGGTCAGAACCTGTTTACACCTGTCTGGTTGCAACTGCAGGCAGGACGGACAACACATTGCAGCAGGACTGTGAATTCAGTTCTGAATTCAGGATGTTTTGATGATGAATATGCTCCATATAACTCTACCACTTTTGCTTTGGATGAATTACCTCCTGTCGAAATGCTCTTTTCTAGTTGTTTGTGAAAAGACCTGTTATGTTCAGAAGGACCATGTCTCTGTGAGAAGGCTGAGTAGTAATAATAATAGTTCTGCTGAGGGCAGATTGTTATCCTATCTGCAGCTGATTCAAATCTGTGAGATGCTGTTGACCAGAGGAAGTACTGTAGATCAATCTGAGGTGTCAAGCAGTATCTTACCTGAACTATTATTGAACCGGGCCAAGAGGAAGTTATTTTCCTAGCATGGCTGTTTTGAAGTAAGTCTGCTCCAGTCAGTTTGTACAAGGCTCAGGCTGAGATATGGCAGATGACTGCTGATTCAGATCACTTGACAGTTTTAGGAAAAGGATCCCAGATATAACTGGGCCTGGGTGCTTGGAGCCTCTCCAAGCAAAATAGGTTCAGTTCCAACACAAGGCTGTTCTGAACCCCCTCCAGAGGCCATTTCCACAAGCAAAGCAGAAGCCCATCTACACAGAAGCCCATCTACCCTACATGGGATCCCTTACAGGAACATCCTCAGAGAAGGGGTGAGTGTAGGTAATGGGGAGAACTCAGCTGAATTCACAAGCTTGACATCTTAGAAATGATTGAAAATCATGCTTGAAGTGACAGGGATCAGGAAGAGGGCTGACAGGAGACTGAAAAAGTGAGGCACATAGTGGGTTATCTAAATAAAGTGCTTGAGGTGTAAATAGGGTAGTTCTGTCCAAAAAACCTATACTTCATCTCTGTAGCATTAACCACAGAAGAGCCTCTTGAAGGTAGCAGCACTGGGTTAGATTGTTGGTAGAAAACTAAGAATCAGTGCCAAAAATATCACATGTATTTTATTTAATAAAAATACAGAAAAGGTACACAAATACAGATTCTAGCTCAAGAAATCCATAATTCATAGATATCTGGAGTATAGGAAAACAGACTGTGCAAAATACTATTGTATGCTTGTCCTTTTCTAGTACATTGGCTTTGTATTTATGCATTCTGGATGATTCTTTTCATGCATATTTTGAAGATAAAGAGTAATCTTTAACTTCTGACTTTTGTCAATAACTTATAAAAAACTGGAAATTGTTAAAAAGAAAAAAAATGTGCAGAGCACACTTGTTTAAGGTGCAACAAGACTGGAAAAACCAGCAACAGATTGAAAGGAAAAGGTCTTGCAGGTGTCATATTTAATGGAATGTTAATTGTGCAGTAGCTAAAAATAAATAGGCAGCCTGGAGGTTACTTTTGGGTGAGTCGTTGATTGCATGTGTTAAGCTCTACAATTATCACTATAAATCATGAGCTTACTTTTCAGTACTACAGTTGGTATTAGGGATCAGATGGACTTCTCTGTGCAAATTCCTTTCAAACACATACTGAGGAGGACAAGAAGCCACAGGCTATGGTTTATGCTAGTCTATCCACTATTTATCCTACTGTTTAGGAACAATGAACAACTCCTTAATCTCAAAAACTCATATCTTATATTCAATGTGAATTGAACTTCTGTGAACTGAACTTCTGTTTAATGACAAACTGAAATATTTCAAGCAGAAGAATAAGAACACATTCATTAATTAATTACTTAGCACCTTAGTTGTTAAGAATGGTCCCTATTTTAATGACAACCAAAAGGCAGGAGAGTCTTTTTAGTGTTAGAGAAATTTGACAGTGTATGTTAATATACAAACCATAAGACTTAACACATGACAATCACCATATGGTATTTTTTATCTCAAATTGTGTTTCAAGTTTAGACCTGAACAAACTACACCAAACTAGGCCTCTCTTCTTTATGTTTACAAAATACCCATAATTTACAGTGATGCCCATTAATCCCTATTATTCAATGAATGGTTTTTTTACAAATACGGCAAATACAGAGATTGTTCAAATCATAGAATCATAGCATTGTCAGAGCTGGAAGGGACCTTAAAGATCATCTAATTCCAACACCCCTGCCACACTCCTCTTGATGCAGCCCAGGATATAGTTGGCCGTCTGGGCTGCAATTGCACACCGGCAGCTCATTGTGAGCTTCCTGTCCACCAGCACCCCCAAGTCTCTTTCCTCAGGGCTGCTCTCAAGCTATTTTTCACCCAGCCTGTATCGGTGCTTGGGATTGCCCCAACCGAGATGTAGGACCTTGCACTCAATCTTGTTGAACTTCATGAGGCTGGCATGGGCCCAACTCTCCAGCCTGTCCAGGTCCCTCTGGATGGCATCCCTCCCCTCCAGTGTGTCAGCCACACCATTGGCAACTATAGGCCAGTCAGGCTCACCTCCATCCCAGGAAAGGTGATAGAGCACTTTATCCTTGACTCTGTCTCTAGGCATATCAAGGATAAGGGGGTCCTTGGGAGAAGTCAGCATGGCTTTACCAAGGGGAAGNCTGGATGAGGGAACAGAGTGTGCTCTCAGCAAGATTGTTGATGACACTAAACTGGGTGGAGTGGCTGATGCACCGGAGGGTTGTGCTGCCATTCAGGGAGACTTAGACAGACTGGAGAGTTGTGCAGGGAGAAATTTAATGAGATTCAATAAGGCCAGGTGTCGAGTCTTGCATCTGGGAAAGACCAACCCCATGTATGAGTATAGGTTGGGGGCTGAGCTGTTGGAGAGCAGTAAAGGAGAAAGGGACCTGGGGTCGCGGTAGATGGAAGGATGACCATGAGCCAGCAGTGTCCTCTTGTGGCCAGGAGGGCCAATGGAATTCTGGGATGTATTAAAAGGGGTGTGGCTAGTAGGTCAAGAGAGGTTCTTCTCCCCCTTTCCTCTACCATGGTGAGGCCGCATCTGGAATCTTGTGTCCAGTTCTGGGCACCTCAGTTGAAGAAGGATAGGAAACTACTTGAAAGAGTCCAGCACAGAGCCACAAAGATGATGAAGGGGCTGGAACATCTTCCTGATGAGGAAAGGCTGAGGGAGCTGGGTCTCTTTAGCTTGGAGAAGAGGAGGCTAAGGGGTGACCTCATCTATGCTTGTAAATATGTAAAGGGTGAGTGTCAGGAGGATGGGGTCAGGCTCTTCTCACTAAAGCCCAGTGACAAGACAAGGGGCAATGATTGTAAGCTGAAGCATAAAAGGTTCCATGTGAATACATGTAGAAATTTTTTCCCAGTTGAGGTGCCAGAGCACTGGAACAGACTGCCCAGAGACGTTGTGGAGTCTCCTTCTCTGGAGATATTCAAAACCCGTCTGGACATGCTTCTGTGTGACCTGGTGTAGGGAATCCTGCTGTGGCAAAGGGGTTGGACTAGATGATCTTTTGAGGTCCCTTCCAACTCCTAATATTCTGTGATTCTGTGAAACTTGCTGAGGGAGCTCTCAATGCCACCGTCCATGTCGCCAATGAAGATATTGATGGATTGTTCAAGCAGTCCATTTTGTGACTATTATTCTGAATGCTTTCTTTTCTAATTTTTTATTTATTATTTGTGGTTAGCTGCCTAAAATGATAAGATAATGTTGATGTTGCATGACCATCTAAAAAAACTGCACCAGGTTTTAACAAGGTGCCTTTTTTGAAATTTCCATTGCACGAACATCTGCAGATGAATTTGCATAGATGTTCTTACTACTTGCCTATTACATTGTAGTGGACAAAATTTCACTGCCCTGAGTATTTTGACAGAACAAATAAAAAGATATGGAAACTACAGTTAGAGCAACCATTTCAGTGAATGAATTAGATAATGAAGTAAGTAACACTGAAGCAAATAATTCAGTTTTATTTGGAGCAATGTCTGTATCTACAGTTTTATGTCAGATTTCTGCCATGATTTTGTCTCTTGAAGAATTTAGTATTAATTTTGGAACCAACTGTAGAAGAAAACAGCTAAAGGCACATCAGCTTTTATTTCTTGTTCCAGTCTGTTCATTTGGAAATACACATATATATACGTGTGTGTGTGTATATATGTGTGTGTATATATATATGTATATATATATACAAGTAATATGCAGACATGATACGCATAAATGTACATGAATAGCCTGCTGCAAAGATTTCTATAAATCCATCAGGCATGTTTGCTTTAGATATCTCTGTACTATTGTACCAAGTCTTTCTGTTATAGATAAATAAAAAGTACATATACATATATGTATATATATACACACAGAGATTTTTTTATAGAAGATGATATCTGGGTAAAAATCTTGGTCAGTATGGTAGCCAGGGTATATTGATGCATTAATAACAATTGATGTTACTAATATTGTTTTTAAACATCAATATTGTTTTTAAGGAGGTGGTCCTTGGAAAAACAGTAGTCTTTCTGGAAGTTATTCCTTTAAGTAAGTAATGTCATTGTTTGGTTAAAGTAAGGGAGTCAAAGGTCCAGGTCTTAAATATGTGTTGTTTATTATTTATGTTGTTGCTGTAGCTATTTAAAGTTACTCAAGCATAATGCCACCACTAGTTGTGTTCTACTAGAAGACATTTGTATATATTTGTGTTTTCATCCAGGAATAAATGCAGGATTACCTGTCAGTTCCACAATAAACCTACAGTAGGTACATGCTGTTCTCTGTTGCTATGAGAATACATTTCTGCTTGCAGTGATCTTCTGTTTTCTCACCTGCTAAATCATCAGGATGTTAATGAATATCATTTGTGAAACACCATCCTGTAAGCAATAAAGAGCTAGTGCTTTCAACTGTTTGCACTTGAACATGCCTGTCTCTTCCCTACAAATTAAGTGAAGTTGATAAAATAGAGTGGAATGGCCATCTGTCAGAAACACAGCCCACTGAAAAGGTCAGAAACTTAACAGCAGATTTCTATAATTCACAGGAGTCACAAGACATTAAAAGATACTGACTCATTCATGTAACAAAGATTGTGTCAAGAAAATAGAATAGTACAATATTTATTTAGTCTCATGAGAGCATTCATCAAAAGAGAAAGAAGTGGTTTTGAAGATCATTCATCTGACACTAGGAAGAATTTTTAGCTGTACAATCCAGCACAGAAGTGGTGAGTTGCTGCATTTTTGAAAGCAGAACAACAAAACACATCTAAACCCCTTAAGGATTAAAAGGAACACAATATTTCTTTATTAGCAGTTACAGAGGTCTAGAGTTCCACTATGTAAAGCATTGCAGAAATTTAGAATCTGGAAACCATCTCTGCTTTGGGGTGGGTGTCCCAGGTTTGGGTGAGACCCAGCAGGTAAGAAATGATGGTTGGACATCTTACAAGGGTGACTTGTCTCCTGCACATATTGCCCACCTCTGCCACACTTGGAACACTGTGGAATCCACCCTATCACAGCCCTCCCCCCACCCTGGTTTGTCCTTGCAGACCAAGCCTGGAAATTGCACATTTGTCCTTGCCTGGATGACCAGAGTGTCAGTCACTTCCAGAAGAGTGTCAGCTTTGCCAGGAAGCTATGGCTTAGCATGACACAGGAAGTTTTCAGCAAAGCTGCTGCTGCCTGTTTTCATTAGAGGCCCTGGTGGAATGTTAAGCTGACCACTGCATAAGGTAATAAGACCTCTTATGACCTTGTCTGGGAGGCAAGGCGTCTTAGTTTTCTGGTGATAACCACACCACCTCAGAGAACAATTTGTTTTAATTTACAAAATAAAATATAGAAAAACAATGAAAACAATTATAAAATTTGTTTAAATATTTAGACAGAAAATATAAAGTGGTAAAAATTATACCTTTATAATTATTAAATACATATAGCACATATATTATTTTATATATACATGAATTAGTCTAAAGCATACCTATTCACTCTTTATAGCTACTGTACATATTGAACACCACATATATATGCATAAAAAAATTCCTAAACTGCTAATTTAGTTTATCTTTCAAGTTATAATACAATCATAAAAATATCTTAACAAACTTGAACTCAAACAATTTTCAGCAAAATATATTCAGAGAACATATTGATAATTTAAAGAAAACATGGATTATTTTTTTTCCAGAAATAAAGTTTCCATTTATTTACAGGGGTTTTTTTAACATTTCTTAGGGTTTTCCCCCATTTCTGAATAAAAAGAACTCTGATTTTGATATTCCTCATGGAAGGGAATTTTTTTTCCCAAACAGCTCCAATAGTACAGAATAACAATTTAAAGTTTAGCTGAACAGTTCTTAGTATAACTGCTTTGTCCAAAGGTTTTCTATCTTATTATTTCTACAGATCAATAATCCACACACTAAAATACACGAGGCTTCCCTTTAGGATTTTAAACCTGCCCACAACTCTTAATCATAAAATTCCTCCCAGAGTCTCTCAAAGAGGATAATGGAAGATTAATATTACAAGTGGGAGTCAAAACTGCAGTTTAAATTTATTCTTTGGCAGCCAGTAAAATACAACTATTAAGCAGTAGCAGTAAAATTGTCTTTTTGTTGATGGGAAGTACCAAATCCACTACTGAGGTATACTTACTGATAGTTTTCTTTCAGTTTATAATTTCTACATCATTTCAATATCACCTGCCCATTGCATAAGAGATATTTATGTGCCATTTCTACCAACATTTCTAAAAAGAAGGTAAACATAAAAATTACTGGTCTGTGAGTCTCCCTTCTGTGGCTGTTAAAATTATGGAGAAAAATTCTGGGAGTTATTGAAAAACACCTTAAAGACAATGCAGTCATTGGTCACAGTCAGTATGAGTTCATGAGGGAAAAGTGCTGCTTGACAAACTTAATTTCTTTTTATAACAAGGTTGTCTAACTAGCTGACCAAGGGAGACTTGTTGATGTAATCTTGTTGGATTTCAGTAAAGATTTCAATAATGTCTCCCACAGTATCCTTCTAGACAAAATGTCCATCATACAGCTAGATAAGTACAGCATGCAATGGGTGAACACCTGACTGATGTCTTGGGCTCAAAGGATTGGGTAACTGGGGTTACATCAGTCTGGCAACCTGCCACTAGTGGGGTTCCACAGAGCTCCATTTCAGGGCTAGTGCTGTTCAATATCTTCATAAGCTACTTGGATTGAAGACTCAAAAGTTTATTAAATACATTTGTCTCTGAAACAAAATTGGGAGGAACTGTTGTCTCCCTCAAAGGCAGAGAGGTCCTGAAGAGAGATCTTGACAGACTAGAGGGCTGGACAATCACCAACCCTATGAAGTTTAACAGGGCAATTGCCAGATTCTGCACCTGGTACAGGACAACCATGGAAGTACATACATATTGGGGAATGATAACCCTGAGAGCAGCCCCACAGAAAGGGGTCTTGGAGCTTTGGTCAATGGCAAGTTGAATATGAGTCTACGGTGTACCTTGGCATCCAAAAGGGTCAACCATGCCCTGTGATACACCAAGCACTGTGTTGCTAGTCTTTCGAGGTAAGTGATAGTCCCACTATACTCCATGCTGGTGTGGGCTCACTTAGCATATTGTGTGCAGTTTTGGGCACTACAATATAAAGAAGACCTAAAACTACTAAAGAGCATCCAAAAGAGGACCACAAAGATGGTGAGGTGTCTAGAGGGGAAGCCATATGAGGAACAGCAGAAGTCACTTGGTTTGTTCAGCCTGGAGGAGAGGAGAATGAGGGGAGACCTCATTGCAGTCTACAGCTTTCTCATGAGGGGGAGTAGAGGGACAGGAGTTGATCCCTCTGGTGACCAGTGATAAGACACAAGGGAATGGTATGAAGCTGTGCCTGGAGAGTTTTAAGTTCTTCACTTGGAGCATGGAGGAGCACTAGAGAAGCAATCATGATGCCAAGTCTGAAAGAATTCAAGAAGCATTTGGACAAAGTACTCAGACACAGTGTAATTTTTGGGGTTGTCTTGTGCATAGACAAGAGTTGGACTTGATGATCCTTGTGGGTCCCTTCCAACTCAGAAGATTCTAAGATTCTATGATCTAAAAGATAACAGAAGTCAAAAAAATTCCCAAGCTGATAGATACAAAGATTTCAGCCATGTACACATTTCATGGGTACAGACTCTCCTTTAAAAATGTATGAAAAGACATCAAAAGAACCTACAGAGATAATTCAAAAAGCCTGAAACCTAACATCATTTGAAATTTCACACTGGAAGGCCATTTCCATCTAAGACTTACACTGATAATGCTAAATCAATGCAAGTCTTGCCCTCAAACTAAACCAAGGAGGTATGCCCTATACTAAACATTTTCTAGAATATAACCTCAATTACAGGTTGCACGTATCTATCACAGAATAAATAACATTTTTTTCTTATTCTAAGAACTAAATTAGACATGCTATATTGCATGAATGAGACAATACAACTTGAGCTGTAGCAATTAATAATACTTTTTATCAAGATTTTTATCCTCAAAGTCTGTCAGTAATTAATCCTCATAAGCAAAGCTGGTTGAAGGACATGTTGTAAATGAACTATCTGAAAATATTTTTTTTCAAAAATTTCTTGCGGATGTATCCTATTTTAGGGAAAGGGAATGTGATTCACAAGTATAGTACAAATTATGTTCTTTCTTAATGAGGTCTGACTCAACATGGGATTATTTTTTCTTCCATATGATCAATAGGAATCTCCACTGACTTAGGTTTTCCTTTGGAAAAGTTTCTTAATTGTTGATCTAGTTTCCAAGTGTATGAACAGAAAATGGTGTTTAACTAGTCCAGTCACATTTGAAGCCATTATTATTTACATTTAAAAGCGGAGACCTAAAAGCTGAAGCTATTGATGTCTTGCCCAGATTTTCAGAGGAATGTGGTGTTTGGTCCTGCATCTCTGACTGCCATGATTGTCAGCTTAGTTGACATAAAAGGGGCTTGTCATTATAAAATAAATTTGCTTTACCATATTGATATTTCTTACTCTCATGTTCCCTTCTCTATGAAATTACAAGAATTGTTAAATTGAGAAACATTTAGTCCTGAACTTCCACAGGTGTAAACCTGATGACCGCATTGCATGTTTTCCAATAAGATTTGTCTACATGAGATTATAACAGTTGCTTAACAGATATTAATGTGTTAGCAAACAAGATTTAAATCCTTTTTGTTCGTGTAACATGGAGCAGAACAGCAGTAGTATCAATAAAGGCAGTTGTCTTTTTAGCATTGTCACTTCCCTCATATGGTTTGGTAATGATTCATCAGTCAGATTTTGTACCAGGAACTAAGGATGCATAAGTACCCCCAGGTGAAATATTTCCAATGTGCTGTTTATTCTTCAAAAAAAGAGTTTCATTTAAGAATACAAGGGAGGAGATGACAAAAACTTTAAAAAAAACAACAAAACAAGCAAAAAAACCCAACACACACACACACAATAAACAAATAACCCCCCCAGAAAAACCAGAAAAAAACCTTACCTAGTTCATTCTCGTTACCTTACATTACTCTCAAAGTTTGAGAGTGAGAACATACCTGCAAATAATTTTTTAAATATTTTCCCATGTATTCTGCCATATTTTTCTTTGTCTTTTCATTTCCAACAATTTTTCACCCACCAAACCTATCTAAATCTAGTGCTGTGTACATTGTCCACAGAAGGTGACACCTTAGCCCTTGTGTTCCCACACTGTAGATGTCATGTGCCAGAAAAGTCTTCAGCTTTGCTCCATCCCCTGTTGTCACTTTTAGAGGTGGAATGTGGGCAGATAGTGAATGCTGTCCCAAAGCATTAGCAGGAAGAGCTCCTGCCCATGCTTGGGAAAGGTAATTTGCTGCAGTAGATATAGAACTGATGTGTATTCAGAGCCAGGTCCGTCTTGTCTCCAGGTTGCTTCTTTGCCAAAAATAGAGGTTATTTATGACAATAATTCTTGTCTTCAGACTGGAGAAAACTCCATCATAAAGAGTCTCTATTCTGGGAAATTTGCAGTTTTGGTTTATGTAGACAGCTTTTTCTTTTTCTTAGATACCTTCTTATCCCTCAGCTTCTCAAAATTAGCTATGCAACAGCAGCAAGGCTGAAAAAGACTGTATAGCTGTTCTTTAAAACTCCAGAGAGTAAGGAGGATGGGAACCTCCTCTGCAGATACTGGTTTGTCACATTTTATTAGGTCTGGTTCCTGAAGGGAAAACCATATTAAAAAAGCATAGAATGGATTTTATTCTCCACCATAATAATGCTTCTAGTACAAAAGGTCTTTTATGGATTAGTTTCCTCTCTTTTATTTCATGAAACAGCTAAGCTTGAATTCAGAGTCTCAGAAAACAACTAACTTGTACAAAAATGTGCATCTGTCATAAAAAAAATTGCAAGCATAGAATCATAGAATTGCCAGAGTTGGAAGTCCTCTGATCATTCTCGTGGCCCTTCTCTGGACTCGCTCAAGCATGTCCATATCCCTCTTGTAATAGGGGCTCCAGAACTGGATGCAATGTTCCAGATGGAGTCTCACAAGAGCAGAGTGGAGGGTGAGAATCACCTCCCTCGACCTGCTGGCCACCCTCCTCTTGATGCAGCCCAGGATACAGTTGGCCTTCTGGCTGCAGCATGACCAGATGCAAGTGGACCTGGACATCTGTACTGCAGAGAAATGGTGGTTTTCTTTTTCAACAACTGACTTCACAGTCCACCAAAAAAGAGTAGGGATAAGATGGATGTTCCAGTGTAGCCTGGTGGTTCCACACACCTTTTATAAAAGTAAAAGGAAAACTTTGGTAAATGCCTGCTCTCCAGCCCACTAATAAATGTGTACCGAGATGACTAATTCATGGCCAAACTTTTCTTGCCTTGTCTTTCCCTGAGTTTAGCCCTCTTTGAACTCATGAATCCAAGGCTAGAGATGTGTTAAATGTGGTTGTAGGAGGGACTATTTGGTCCCAATTAGTGTGTATCTTAAGGTCTTTGGAAGGGTAACCACTGTTCTGTACATTGTTTTTGTGGTTTGGTAGGATTATAGGTGCCGCAGCAGGACAAATTGGGTGAGGGAAGGACTTGCAGATCACTGTGTTAGCAGTCACATACCTTGCCATTTCTGAGAAGGACTAAAGGAAATTGATTACTGCCCAAACTTCTAGAAAATGGTGAAGTCAATATTTGATATTGATTTCAACTAGCTGATAATACAACCGTATTTAGTTCTGCTTTAAAGAACAGCACCTTGCAACTATTGGTAGTCAAAAATGTTTCCATGTCAAAATGAGATGTTACTACAAACAGCAGTGATAAAAAACCCTGAAAAACATTTTCATAATTAATAGAAAAATAGGTTCAGAAATCTTTTTTAAACATTCACAAACATTTTTTTCCTGTGTATGGTGTCTGCTGGCCAGTCACATGAGAACATCTGGCTGCAAACCACACTCTGACCACAAATTCGACCATAAATTAGACCCATGGCCTATACTATCAAGATGTCCTTGCCCCCTCAAAGAGTCAACAAGAGTGTCATCTCCCCTTTGTGAGGCTTAGATGATTGCCCCATTGGATCTTAGTAAATGAGTTTTGGTTACAAAGCTTTACTATTGTTTGAAAATAACTGCAGGTCAAGCAGGCTTTCTGAAGAAAATGTCATAGATATGTAATTATAATGCAAGTTAATCCTCTCCTTATCATACAAAATAAAGTGCATTTGTGAAACCTTGTATCCATGTTCTGAAGACTATTGTGTTTACTGGATAAAGAAACAAATCTCCTGGAGAAAAAGCTGTATCTTTGACTTAAGATACATAATCAATAACCTTGCAAAGCATTCAGGCTACATATTCACTAAGGAGCTGCTTTAATCAAACACATCCATATCTCTTTTAGGATAAATCCCTGTTGTCAGCTACACTAAAACAGTATTTTCAGCTCTTGTTCTCATAACATTAGTCCTACATGACAGTTCTGTGTCATCTGACAACCCTAATCCATCTCAAGGTTAGAATCTATTTTGTATTTCAAATCTCCCAAATCTCTGACCATTTAGTTTAAGTAGGATTAACATAAGCACCAGAAACCACAGAGAGGCAACGAAAGCCAAGATTATGCTTTGATCTGCTCAAGTAGACATTTGCTGAACTCCAGCAATACAAGAAGCAGCAGAGCAGAGCAGAACAGGAAAGCACAAGCCTCAGAGCAAAACCTTGTGGTGAATGTGCATTGGTAGAAAATTACAGACACATTGTGTGCCTCATTAAAATGTTTTACTCAGGAAGTTAGAAGAAAAATACCGAAACTGCTCTGATCAATGAAACAGAAGCAGATTTTGCTTCAACACAGTCAATTAGTCCACAGAACAGGTGAAAACCACTTGGGAAAATGTTCCACATTTTAGTGGAATTTAAATTACTTAAATTAATTTAGATTACTTTCAGCTATTAATATTATTGCCAAAATCAGTTGACAAAGTTGTATAAGCTCTGTCTGCATCACAAAAACAGAGGGCCTGATCCTGCATTTCTGTGTTCTGGGTTGTTTTAATATTAATTAAAAAAATATTTAATGGAATTGCTCTAATTCGTTTTCTGGTTTTTGGACTTAGAATTTACTGTATATGACAGATTTTGTGCTTCCATGCTCATGTGGGTACAGTGCAATATGAGCTTTGTCCACTGATAACTCAAGAAAGTACATTAAGTATCTTTTTACCAGTCTTTGTGAAAGAAATATAAAAAGAAACAACTGTCTTAAATACTGAAACAATATTTAAAATAAGTTTTAAAATATTAATTTCTTCTTATTCGGTTGTAGCCTTGTATAATGTCACATTTTAATCACCATTTGCATATTTTTGGTTTAATAGTCCTATTTTCAAATAGAAGCCTTCCACTGAAGAGGGAATGCTGATATTAATCTCTTAAAATCGCAGTGTGAGTGTTTTACGTATTGTGAAGATAAGCTTTTGCAAAGCAACTTACAGAACACTGTCTTATTGCCTGATATTAGAACAGCATACTCTTTTTTTTATTCTGAAAAACTATGGTTTTGTATTCATTACTCTTTTGTATGCTTTTTACACTTCCAGAATAATGATGCCATATTTCTTAGTTCCTGAACTAACAAATATTCTTCACACTTTTGTTTTGGTTTTTTGGTTTGTTTTTTTCATTATTTTTTGTTTTCCAGCAGCATTATGTTGAGTATTCTGGCTTCTGAGTTTCAAGTAATAGTAAAGAGAGAAAATACAAGTTTTTCAAATAAATACAGATCCATAAAAAAAAAAAGAAAGGAGAAAAAACTTTCTCCTCTCCTCTTCTCTCCTCTCCTCTCCTCTCCTCTTTTCCCTTTCCCTTTCCCTTTCCCTCCTCTCCCCCTCCCTTCCTCTTTCCTCTCCTCTTCACCAGCTTTACAGTGCTTCTGGTCAGTTTGGGGATGGGTAGTGGAGTATAATACTGGCAGAAATGATGGTTTAGGGACAAAAGTAAAAGATCTAGTAGAGAACTGCAAATTCTGAATTTGTTTTTAAGTTGGCATCAGAAGGGACTCATCTACACTGTCTTTCATAAACAGGCATCACTCAGCATTGCTGAGCTTAAGTGTCTGAACTTGAGCCAGCTCCATGCATAACACTGTGTTCGGCTCACAAATGCTCCTTTTAAGAGACAAGACAGACCGTTCTGTGACCCACAAGAGTGTCAGGTCTAGCTGTAGAAGACCTTGTAGATACAGCAGGAAAGGAGCTCCTTGGAATTCTTCAGCAAACCTGTTGGACTGCAGTGATTCATGACTGAACTGCTGGCTTCTGTCCTAAGACAATATAGGTAGGCAGAAAATGCTTTCCCATCTGTGCTGTTAATGAACAGTGGGAGTGTTCAAGGTATCTCTGAAGGGACATTAAGTCCCTGGCAGTCCCTCACACTTGTGCAAGGAATGGGTCTTAAGGCAACTGAATCCTTCTGGCAGCCAGTTCCATCTGTATCTGTTCAAATATGACAGATCACCTGCAGCCAGGTCACCTGGCAAGTGCTCATTGGTGATGTGAGGGGGCAGCTAGGATGCACCACTCTCAAGTGCCTCCTGAAACAGGTATGTGATAGGCCATGGCCAGCAGCCTGAATATCACTATTACAGACAACAGCACTTGAAGGAGATACACTTTCTCCTATGTACGTCTATTTAATGTACAGCCAGCTGCACATTGTGGGACAGCAATCCTCTTCTGGTATTCTCAGTCATCCCAGCATGCTGTCTGGCTGCAGAGAGCCACACTGAAGGTTCTCCAAGAAGCCTGTGCACCTCCTGCTATGGAATTGAATCTGTCTGCTCCACCCTGGGACTCGGCACCCTCCCCCTGGTAACAGGTCCAGTGAAATTATCACCGTAACCTCAGTAAAGCTGTTCATTATTTTCAATGTTGTGATTCCATGGGAATGCTTATGAAAAGGATGAGGTAGGAAACTGTAAGGGATGATGGCATTCTGCAATACAATAAGAAGGGATTATTTTCCTAATAAAAAGGGCTTTTCCAAGTCTTGCAAGCCCAAAGCACTCAGCTTTCCTTTCAGTACTGAAAATCCACTTGTTTTTTTAAGCTCATAGGCAGTAAAATGTTCAGTTGAGTCTCCTTGTGTCTTTTCCTCTGCAAGAAATCTGACAATATATCTCACAATATGATAGCATAGGAAAAATCGCCTTTGCTTTACAGCTCTTAGCTAACTTCTAGAGGTGAAAGCTGGATCAACTTAGATCTGGTTTAATCTAGAAACTCGAGTGCATTACAAAAAGCAACTCCTTTCTCTAGTGTCATTACAAAAAAAAAGATATTTTTATATAATTTGTAGGTCTTTTTAGAGAAAAAAAATCTGAATAGTGGAGTTTGGATCCATCAAATATTTTCTTTTACTCAAACACCTGTTTTTAGATACACCTATTTCGCACTTAGGACAAATCTGAGCATTTTAAAGGGGAAAAAGCATCTGCTGAAGTGTTGTTTTGCCTTGTGCATAATAGGAATAGAAACATGGGATTTACACATCAGAAGGAAAAGATCCTAAATCCCAAGTTACTGCCTTTCTCAGACATTCCTACTGAAGAATTTCTCTCTGTGTAACTAAAATTACAATCTGTGGGATAAAAAGTGGCTGTCTCACCAGAGGGCTGTGCTGCAATTCAGCAAGACTTAGACAGCTGGAGAGTTGGGCAGGGAGAAATTTAATGAGATTCAATAAAGCCAAGTGTTGAGTTTTATACCTGGGAAACACCAACCCCATGGATCAGTATAGGTTGGGAACTGACCTGTTAGAGAGCAGTGAAGGGGAAAGGGACCTGGGGGTCCTGGTAGATGGAAGGATGACCATGAGCCAGCAGTGTGCTCTTGTGGCCAGGAGGCCCAATGGGATTCTGGGATGTATTAAAAGGGGTGTGGTTAGTAGGTCAAGAGAGGTTCTTCTCCCCCTTTCCTCTACCCTGGTGAGGCTGCATCTGGAATCTTGTGTCCAGTTCTGGGCACCTCAGTTGAAGGATAAGGAACTGCTTGAAAGAGTGCAACGCAGAGCCACAAAGAAGATTAAGGGGCTGGAACATCTTCCTTCTGAGGAAAGGCTGAGGGAGCTGGGTCTCTTTAGCTTGGAGAAGAGGAGGCTAAGGGGTGACCTCATCTATGCTTGTAAATATGTAAAGGGTGAGTGTCAGGAGGATGGGGTCAGGCTCTTCTCACTGAAGCCCAGTGACAAGACAAGGGGCAATGATTGTAAGCTGAAGCATAAAAGGTTCCATGTGAATACATGTAGAAATTTTTTCCCAGTTGAGGTGCCAAAGCACTGGAACAGACTGCCCAGAGATGTTGTGGAGTCTCCTTTTCTGGAGATATTCAAAACCCATCTGGATGTGCTTCTGTGTGACCTGGTGTAGGGAATCCTGCTGTGGCAAAGGGGTTGGACTAGATGATCTTTTGAGGTCCCTTCCAACTCCTAACATTCCATGATTCTGTGAGTTTGTGAAAAAGGGAAAGATGGTAATCTTATGATGTTACATATAACTGATTTTTCCTGAAGGAAAGCAGGAAGTCTGCTATTCATTAAATTTTAAAGAATACAGTGCAAGATAACATAGGTCCAACTTCTCATTTACTTTGGCATAGAGCTAGACTAATAAGATGTTCTTAAAGGTCTTTCCAAACTAAGTGATTTTATGGTTCTGTGCCAGAATAACACTTCATATTATGTTGAGAAGGATGCATCCCATATAATATTGTCTGGAGGAACAGAGATAATTCTCCAAAAATAACAAGGAGGAAAATATCCTCTGTGCCCATTTTCACTCTTCAATGTATGTTTTTCATACTTTAATCAGTATGGGTTTGAAATAGTGAAATAGCTCTGGTATTTGCAAAAGTACAGATAGATTAAGTATACTTAAACAAAGATATAGTTATGGCCAGAATGTCTTTGGAAGTCTTTCTGAAGGGTGCCACAAGCCTTTCCAGTGAAACAGTGGCCCTAAAAGAAGAGCCAAAAGTGGTAAAAGCCCCAGGGAAGGCGCCGCCATCTGGATGAGCCAAACGATGTTTAAAAAACAAAGGAGAAAGTTTACAGAGCCGGGAGAGATGTCAGAGGTCAACACCGAGGAAGATATGCACCCTTCCAGTACTACCACAAGAGGGCAATGCACATGTGCCAGAAAGAGGCAATTTAGTATAATGAACTTTTAAGAATAATCCTGCCAGTACTGTGAATATGTACGTTCAAATTTTATGTAAGTGCTTGAAACTTTGCTTATATGGTGCACATGCTAGGTGGAGCTATCCCCATGTGCCCAGCATGCTGCATTAAAGAATACCTAACTTAATAGATCATTAAGGCTATTGAGTTTTTTCTGTTTGGCACAAATTCAGTTTTCTGTTCAGTCTGGCAAATCAATATGCCTGGATCTTCCAATAAATTTTTTTTTCAGCCAATCTACTAATTTAATGATATGAAATGTATGCTACAAATTCCTCTCTTTTCTTTTACACTCAGAAGAAAATTCAAAAGTAACACCTGATCTGAATGAAAGCCAATTACCTATGGATGCTGCATGAAACAGAGTCCTGGAGAGAATCGAGTGAAAAAATTCACATCACCTGCTCCAGACTGCTACTATATGACCAGTAGACTTCTTAACTAATCAAAGTTTCCTCGTGAGGGCAAACCAAACAAGAATCTAAATCACATTCTGTGAATCACAATTTGAAAAAACCTAGAGAGGTCCACTGGCCCTCCAAGAGGCTAATTTCCTAGCTGGGACTTAGACTAACTAGTCTAAAATTTGGACAGTGTGAATATCCATGAATATTCTATCAGCTTTGTATATTGATCAAGTTTAACCATTTTTTTTTCCTTCATTTCATTTTTACTGCTCTGCTGAAATTACAGAAACACCATTCTGGAGTGCATCCAATAGCTATTGCTTCTTATAGATAATCAAAAACGAACAAAAAACCCACCCACACACAAAAGACAGCCAACAGAAAACTGGAGTAATAGACAGAAATTTAACAAAGAATCTTTTTCTGTATGAGGTTTGGTAATCCCATTTTATTCCTTCTTCCAAGTCAGTAAGAATGGGGCTACAAAAATATCCACTGCTTGGATCAAGCACCTCTGTCATGGTACCTTATGTCTATGATCCCTCTTCACACTTCATATAACAAAAATCTTCCCATATTCACTTTCAAAACCTATCCTTGACATTCCTTTAATATTTTTCCACCTAAATAATCTATGAAGCCATTGATGCCCTGCACTTAACACACTTCTATTAATGCTGACCCTGACATTCAACATATATTTTCTTCCTTTCATGGGAGAAATTCCTCAGGTTAATCTAGTATCATTGCTTGGGGTATATGCACTCTTTACAAACCTTTAAATCTCCTCTTTTATTCTGCATCTGAAGTCCACTTAAAATTAACTAAGAATCTGTTTTGCTGTGACTACCATAACAGTTTCACCAACAAATTTCAACTATTGCCTTTATATTAATACTCAGTTTTTATTTATGTAAGGGGAAAACAGTAATTTTTTCTTACAATGTAAAATGTTTCTAAAAGGTACTGGACCACAAGTTGGGCACTTTTGATACATGTCTTTCTTTTATATAGTTTGAAAGAAGCTACAAGAATTTAAGAAAATTAAGAAATGAGACTATTTTGTTTGGCTAGTCAGCAGCATTCTATTTGAAGTAGTTCATCAGAGAATCTATGTATGTATCCTCCAAAGACTGTCCAAGAACCCACTTGGACTGGAAGCAGTCCAAAGATACCCTGGAGTCAGCAGCAAGTCTCTTCTTGACATCTTTGAAAGAAAATTTTCACCCAGAGGGAGAGAGAATACATATTAGAATGTTTTGCATTTCTTCATTCTGAACTAGCTGGGCTGGAGATACAGAGAGGACAGACAAAAACCATTAAGTGTATCAAGGAAGATTCATGATGTCTAGATTCTTTCTACCTGTTATTAAGCTAGCAGTTTCAAAAAGGTGTCAGTTTTCTGTGCCAAAATATGTGACTAAAACTACAAATCTTCTTTTGGATTCATGAGAAGAGAAACTATTTATTTGTGATTCATGATAAAAACATACCTTATATACGAGTATAAAAGTAGCCAGTTTTGAGTTGCATAGAAAATAGCTTTATAAATATCTCTTACATTGAATTGTTTACAGTTCTAACACTTTGCATGCAGGATAAGCCCTGGGTTTGAAGTGTGTCTATTATTTAAAGCCTTGTTTTGATATATCAAGGTCTCTTCCATTCCTCCTGATCATCCTTTCCTTTGAAGGTTCTCTACCTGATTGAAATGACAATTTCCATCCACTGCACCCAACAAGCAATGATCTCTCCTGAGAGGTTCTGTATTTAATGGCACTGTATACGATGGAGAAGGAAAGGAAGGGGGAATTTTTTTCCTCAATCTCCCTGGTCATCTCATTCTGTGTAATAATGTTGAAACTACCATATTACAAATAGCAGAACTAACCTAGCCTTGGTATTTCTCTAATAAATAGAATTCAAGCCCAGGTAATAAATGGGCTGTATATTAAAGACAGAATAAGAAACCCAGAGGGGAAGGCAATGTACCCAGTAAGGACAAGTAACTTTATCTCATCCTTCACTATAGTTCATCACTCTACAACCTTTGAACTACAGGAGGAGACAAGAAAATACAAATGTCAGAACACATTTTGTATATTTGGATATTTACAGATAAGTACCTTTCCCATATGGGTTCCTGTACTCAGATGCTTTGCTGGAGGTGCTTCATTTTGAATTCTGTTTTTACTACCAACAATTTGTGCATGTTAGCAAGCAATATGCAATAGGACTTCCTGATAAACTAGTTTAAAAATATTTTGTTTACTTGTTTTCCTGCAAATTCTCAAATTTGAAAAGCAAAACTTGTAATAACTTTTATTTATGCAGTAAATCACTGGGCAGCCATTGAACTCAATGGAGTTTGGTTTGTTTGCTGCAAGTAAGAATCTGTCTCTCCTGTTTTTGAATTTACTGTCCTTGCCTTCAGGTAGCTTAGTGTTCTAAGTTTGACAAATATATTGGGGAGACTAATCATGGTCACTATCTTGGCTACAACAGAACAACAGAGTTTTCTAGAACTCACATAAACCTTCTTGAGGACAAAAGCTATTGGACCAGTCTTATACTTTGTAACTATCACAGAATCATGGAACGGTAGGGGTTGGAAGGGACCTCTGGGGATCATCTAGTCCAATCCCCCTACTAAAGCAGGTTCACCTATATCAGGTTGCACAGGAACATACAGGCAGGTTTTGAAAATCTCCAGAGACAGAGACTCCACAATGTCTCTGGGCAGCCTGATCCAGTGCTCTGTCACCCTCAAAGGAAGGAAGACCCCCCTTACATTTAGACAGAACTTCCAGTTTGTGCCTATTGCCTCTTCTCCTGTCAGTAGGTACCACTGAAGAGAGACTGGCCTCATCCTCTAGACACCTGCCCTTTGCATATTGATAAGCATTGATAAGATCCTCTCTCAACCTTCTCTTCTCCAGGCTAAACAGCCCCACATCTCTCAGCTTCACCTCTAAAGAGAGATGCTTCCCCGAATCATCTTTGTATCCCTCAGATAAACCCTCTCCAGTAGTTCCCAGTTATCTTACATTAGAGCTACAATGCAGGTCCAAAATTCACCACCTTCTTTCTAAAAAGAAAAAAAGAAGGTGCTTTTGTCTTCTGTCACATATAAGCATAGCAACATATCAGTACATGTACATTCTTTTTATGTATACATTCAGCACTGGTAAGGCCCCAGCCGAACTACTATGCCCGTTTTTTTTTCTCCTCTAGTTCATGACAGAAACAGAACAACTGCAAAGTTATAGACCGCATAATGTAGACGGAAAGGCTGGTGTATCTGGGCTCGAGTCGTCTGGCATGGGTAGGCTGAGACATATCTGCTTGAAATCTGTTACTGTTTTGAAGGGTGGTTACAAGAATGATGGAGTCAAGTGGTGTTAAGTAACACCAAGCAGTGTAACACGGGGCGATGTCCAGTCTGTGGCTGGCAAACCTCAGGGTGAACATTAAGAAAAAAAACTTCTCCTGGAAAACAAATAGATCTCTGGAACAGCCTGGACAGGCTGTGATATCTCCATCTTTGGAGCTTTTCAAAACCCTGAGTGGATAAAAGAGTGATTCAGTGTTAGTACCACTTCAAGAAAGCTGGACTAGGTGACCTCCAAAGAGGCAAGTGAACAGGCTTCTAACCCTGAGAAGCAGTCAAAAGAGCATAAAAAAAACCCATAAGAAAATATCAGTCATGTTGTTTAGCATATTTAAGGAATACACTCAAATATGGTAGTGATGAGGATAGGATAGAAAATTATGGTCTTTTTGTTGAGTGTAGAACTTGGATGCTACTGTATACACACATAAGAATAATGGCTGCTCACAGCTTGATTATGGAAAACTGTTACATTTCTGTCTGACAATATTATTTGCTTGCTGTGGACCAAATTGTAAGCAAACCTAACTTGAAGTCCCTGGTTTATGGTTTGGTTAAACAATAAGACAATACACATTCAGGCAAATTTGACACATCCTCAGACAAAGGTCACAATATAGACACTTCAAAATAGCAGTGCTTCAGATTACTTTGTGTTTGAAGATCCAACTGATTTTTCATTGATGATGAATGAGGTTGATCGTCACAATACTCTACATATGCGAAAATGGTGGTTTTCTGGATTCATTGGATTGCACTATTCTGACTCGCATCACAGAATCACAGAATCATTACGGTTGGAAAGG
>VWZX01004556.1:46576-171550 GCA_013399015.1 Galbula dea | reverse complement strand
ACTTGAGGAAATACTTCCTAGAAAAGCAGGACTTCTGAAGTACTTCTTTACTGGCATCCATTGTAAGAGGCCTGCCTGAACCTCAAGGTGCTTTACCTTGTGCCTTTAGTTAATTTACTGAAGATAAGAACTTCTTGTGAAAAGTTCTCATTTTGCTCAAACACATACTTAGGAAAAGAAAACAAGACTTAAATACTTTTATTATGGCAGCACTGAACTCAGAGTAGAAGCTTGAAATCCTTTTAGCTCATAGTCATGAAAGCCAGATAGTTCTGAACCCCCTTCTTCTGACAATTCTTACATGTCTTCTTTGTGATACATGAACATAGAAGAGAAACTTAGATTAAAAACCTGATAAATTACTGGAAGGTCTTATTTATTCATCTTAGTAAACTTCTAGTAAACTATTGACCACAACACTACTAATGACTAGTTCATAGACTAGTAGAGATGCACGGTACAAGCACTATGTATCATCTTTACTCTTCTGTTTCCATTTTTCCATTTCCCTTTCCCATTTTTCCATTATTCTCATTTCCCTTGCTTTCCACTGGAGAATAAATATCCTTGGTGTACACTTTTTTGTCTGGTAAATGGTTTTCCACCCACCTCTGAACTTTGCCTGATCACTGCTAAAAAATAAGAATACAATTTAAAATGCAGACTTCTTTAGAATTATCCTATTACATGGATAGCTAAGTATTAATTTTATATATAATTTAACAGTAGGCATTCATACTAGGAGCATGCTACATGTCAGAGGAAAACTAGAAGCATAGAATCACATGCAGGAGAGGTAACAGTTTTGATCTCTCATGACCCCAGAAGGCAGAGGTTAAGGGTCTGTAGGAAGAATATTCAAGAATGGCTGTGTTTTACAGCTTCCAAACACACACTAGAGAAGCTATGCAGTTTAACATGATTGAAATGCCTCTTCAGGAAAAGCACAGACTTCATATTCCCTCCAGAAAAAGAAAAAAAAAAAGAGTCTGCTGGTGGAAATGTTTAAAGAAACTCCCAGGAAAAAGAACTGCATGATATCTAACTTGCTGTTAACACTGAAAGCTGAAGCTCACAGGAGGCTGTGCGACTCCTTGTGCTACGTCATTAATCTTGATGAGCAAATGATTACAAAATGCTATGGGGAAGGGAAAGCAATTACTTAATGATGGATAAAAACATTCCCAGAGATATTTCAGAAAGCACTGTCCACAAAGTTGTCTGCAGAAAGCCCTTGGATAGTACAAACAGCCCAGTCATTGGTGTACTTTTAAACTGGAGGAGAGTTATGTTGTAGTTTTTAAACTCGGTCCCAGCCACTGATTAATGTTCCATGTTCAGGTACTATCTACACTGTGAAATTGCCTTGAACTCCAGAGCAGTCAGGCAGCACTCAAATTAAGCAACAAACTAATTAGTTTTCAATCATTGAATATTCACAGCTCAATTAAATTATTTACAGAGATGCAGACAATTCTGCTGCAAAGAAACATTTCTATTAACACTCCTCCAAATTATAAAATAAATATATCCTGGTGGGAAGGTAAACCACAAGTTAAATGTCTCTTACATAAACAACCTTTTCCTGCCTCTCCTATTTCACTATTGAGGACAGTTGTCTGTATGTTTGGATAAACATACTTGTACCTTTACAAAACACTACCAAACAAGAACCCAATTCTGCAGGCATCACCCACAGTACAACATAAAAGATGTTGCTTTACACAGCTTAACACTTAGACTCAAAAGGCCAATTACTGCTGAAGGAGAGGCTGTGAAAAAAATTAAGGGAAGCTTTATGTTGATGAATATGGAAGGAATATTTAAACATTCATTCAGTATTAAAAACTAAACAATAACCAGAAACATTGAAAATAAATGCCCAGGTAATAGCAGGCATATAACTGTGCAGACACACAATAGAGAGAGAAAAGACAGTGATGAGGTTACCAATAGTACCATTACCAGGTTATTAATAACAGGGTATTATAGACTAATGTTTACAACAAACTCTTGTTCTGAATATATATCAGAGCATTTAATAAATTGAGAGAGAATAAATATGGCAATCACTCAACACAAACTAGCCCACAGCCCCTGAACTCAGAACCACTTTTAAAGCAGAAGAGTACAAGCAGAGTTCTGGCAACAACATTAGATTGGCTTCTTTCAGCAAGCACTCCAAGATCTGCCTTTTGGTGGAAGGGGAGAGAGAAAATGCTCTTGTCTGGCACTCAAGAAAGTGCTCCTTCCAGCACCTGTCCTACTACAGGATATGTGTTAGAGAAGATCCAAAGTCTCTGTGGGGAACTTGAAGGCATGTTCTTTCATCCCTCGGGCATTTAGCACTGCAACATATCAAAACTGACTCTATTGTAGCTAAAAATCTCTTGCTGTCACATTTGCTGACTCTGCCAAGACTATTTGTAATCTGCTAGTCAAAGCATAGCAGCTCATCTACCAACAGCACAACTGCTGCTTTTACTGACATGTCAACAGCAGAACCAACAGCTCTTGAAGAGTAAAAGCCACAGTCTCCTCCTTTTGACCCTTTAAGTTAAATACTCCCTCCCTCCCATTTTATTTTTCTTGCAATAAGTCCAAGGATTTATTTAGAAAGGAAATTAAATGGAACAGATAACATCAGTGAAAACTACAGGATTTTGGAATTAAAACATTGTTGCCCTTTCAGGCTGGTCCAGGGAAACAGCATCCTATGGTGTTCAGCATTTGGTATTTAATAGAATTTAAGAGAGAGTACAGGCCATCCCTTTTCCAGTTGCAAAGCCACACACTACATCATATTGTTGACTCTCATGTACACCTAGTCACATATCTTGAAGACTCCAAACACTTTTGAAGCTCAGTTTGAAGTCTCATTTATTTGTTTTTCTGTTTCAGCAGCTCCAGTTAAAACCCAAGGCTGAGAAACACAAACTACTGCTGTAATTTAATGGATGAAGACAGGCTCATTTACTGTGGGAGTCAGTGGGCACATTGGTGTACATAAGGCATATTGCTGTTAATTACCCTCACAGAGAGATGAGAGAAAAAGACCCAGCAGCACAGATTTGACTTTTACTTAGTTTTGTCTTAGTACATTCCCTCACTTGTGTTTCCTCTCGCTCGCCCACTGCCATATGCTGCCATTTCTCACTACCAGTTTATTGAGCACAGCTAACCAAAAGAAATGAAAAGGGCATAGGAACTTAGCAGTCAGCTCCTCCCAGCTAATAATTATAGCTGTTATTTCTGCTGTTATTCTGATTTAAAAAAAAAAAAAACACCAACACCCAACCCTTTTCTTGTTTCAGGGGGAAAAATTGAAGCCTTCCTGCTCCTACAGCAGTGGTTTCTTGTGACTGGCAGTGCTGCTGCATTCATTACCACTAATGCAGGCAGTTAAAGGTCAACACTCTGGAACACTAACATGGCTCAGGCTTAATTTAAAAGAAATAATTTGAACAAAAGAGCTAAAAAAAAGGAGATTGTTTTCATAAATAAACATTGAGGAATTCAGAAGCAATTAAATATAAGCACAGATATGAAAAAGACAACACATCTACAAGCAACAGATAAACAAGAACTAGCAGAACAGACACCTCCTAACAGGTAAACCTCTGCCTTTATCCTTCAAAGGGTCTGAAAATTTCTGGCCTTTTTTTATTCTTGTCTGTCCCTTATTGAGTATGCATCTCAGGTCAAATAATATACCCAAGGAGAGAAAATTATCATATAGAAAACCTTACTTCAGGGAATAAAGAAAAATGGGAGCTAAGGCCAGTGTCTAAAACCTTTTAATTTGCAGAAATGTAAATGCACATCACTTCTTTTCAAAGACTAGTGAAGGAGAACAATCATCAAGTTTCTTTTTTCTTTATGCCAAAAATCTTCTTTTCTGCCTGTTAACATACCTATCAGTTTTAAATATAGGTTTGCATCTAATTAAAAACAAGAGATAGAAAGAAGGAAAGAAGATGCACCAGCTAGATGCATTTGTTATCTATTCTCTATCAAGATCTAGCACCTGTAATAAGAGCCAAAGCAAGTGTACAGAGCCAGCTTTGAGGGCTTTCTGGAAGAAGCCCTGCATTCCCACCACTGCTCTCCAACTTGCTGTAGCCTCCAGTCATTAACCAACAAGTCACAGCTTTTTTTTCCCCCTCTATCACACCACTGAGTGTAATTACATGAACTGCAAAAGTGGTGTGGAGGTTGCTCTCATTTGCTAGTTACTTAGGTTAGTAGCAGAAGATGGCTAGAGCAGTTCATTTTCCCTCTAAAGACCCTAATTCCCATGACTTTTCCTTTCTTTTGCATATATATACACACACACCTTGTTTCCTTGCCATTGCTCCTCTTCCCTCCTTCCCCCTCCCAACCTACCCAAGTTGTTGTCTGTTACCACTTGCCACCTGTGTAGGGTGGAGAAGGGGAGAGAGAAGGCACTAGAAAGAAAGAGATATCAGAAAAAACCCGTGTGTCAGCTCAAAAATTTTCTCTGATGTCCTCTAGAATCCACTAGGCAGCATTTGAACACACATTTAACATTGCATATCTACACATGTGTCTGCTTATTGGCTCAAAGCTTCAGTAAGCACAGCTTTCAGGCAGAGGGCCCAAAGAGGTCAATGTTAAGAAGGAGGAAAAAACCTCTCTACTGAACTTGGACATGAAAAATCTCTTCATTAAGGGGTAACAAAAGTCCATTGCAGCTAGTGATAAGCAACAGCTTCTGAGCAGAGAAATTTTTAACAAACTGGTAATAAATGGCTAACAAATGCAATGCAGAGAGAGCTACTCAAGAAAGGACTCACCAGACCAATTCGACATGTCTGTCCCACAGAAGAGGAGAGGAGGAGCTAGGTGATAAAAGGCTAAAAGATTTGCTAACTAAAAGATCTGGTTACATTTTGTTTTGTTGGTTCTTTTTTGTTTTGAAACAAAATGCTTTCTGCTAAAAACATCTCTTCCCTCCAGGCCTAGTTCACAGATTTTGTAAATAGCTCTTCAAAAGAGTTTAGTGCTTGAAAAAACCTGAACAGCTTGAGAGCCCAGTTGGGAGCTCAATGCAGAATGCACCTCTAGATTTCTCTTAGGAAACTTTAACCAAAGCTTTGCTGCAGCTCTGCTAACCTCCAGAGCAGTGTAGTTCAATAGCTTTCCCTTTGCCAGAAGCCTTCAGCCCCCTCTCTGCCTACTGACCCTCCTCTTCTAACCAGAAGCCAGGACAAATTCAGGTCACTGAATTTACTTTTCAGGCACCTCACTAAAGAAGAGTTCAGCAAACCAGAAGAAAGACTTTCTTCCTGGCTTCCTGTCCCAAACCCAGACATTTTAACTGCAAGCATTTACATCCAAGCATTTTCCTTCTTAACAACTGTGTTTTACTTTACCTTTTCTTAACATTGTCCTCTGTTTCATTAAAGCTTCTCCTTCCAGGACGAGCTCTAAGCACAAGTAACCTTTGATGAGCCAAGTGCTCCCTATCTGCTGTGGAGGCTGCTAGGCAACTAATTACAGGGGGCCAGCACCAATTTAGGAGAGATTTTATAGACCATGTCTCCCCTTAAAGGAACCTGCTATCCCCTGACAACCTGTAAAAGAAATCAGGTAAGCTTTTTCTCTGCATGAATGCCTTCCTATAGGAACAGAGTCAGAGCAGCTGTTGTAGGAGACCCTCTGAGTCTTCAGGCAGGATTTAATTATTATGGCAGATGTTACCAGGTAATACCACTCAACATATGTCTGCTCAACCATTCACAGGCAGACTTGTGCCCTGAGTCTACCAGAAGCCATATAGCCACATCCATATGGCACAGAGCCAATAGATCTGACTTTTTAACAGAGATTATTATCAGTCAGCGCAGGCTTGTACTATCTGTTGTCACCTGGCTGCTATCAACTCAGAGGATAAACAGAAACAGCTTCCTGTTGCTTGCATCCTTCACTCTCCAAAAAATCCAGCCCCCAAAGAACACTAACAAAATGAAGAACCCTTTCCCCATTGTCTCCTGTAATTATTTTTCTTGTGAATGAGACTTAAGGATGTTGACAAATAATTTCAGTTCTGCAGGGTTTGAGGTAGGGAATGCTATACAAGCAGAGATAAAGTTTAATCTCTGTAATTGGAAGGGGGTTTTGGTTTTGTTTTGTTTTAGCTAAAGAACAAGATTCTTGAAAGAGAAGATTGTTACTGTGCAATCTAAGTGTCTTTGTGGCAGTGGTGGTGGCTGGGAAACAAAAGCAGGCAGTGCTTTCACAATACAATGCCATGTAACAACTCTCCCCCAGAATCCAACTCTTGGAGGTTGTCTGTATTTTCCAGCCCTGAAGGAAGGGAATTCACCTGAATATTGGTCATGTGTCCTGTCATTGGAGGCACATGCCTGTGCCAGCCTGGGATGCTCATCCTGATGGACTGCTTTTGGTTTTGCATACTTTCTCTGAGCTCATTGCACATTTTCCAAATGGAGGAAAGAGTTGATCAGGGAAGATAAAGTTGAATAACTATGACTGAATTCACCTAGCAACCTGCATGTGCAGTTTCAGTTGCAGTACCATAGGACAAGGTTTTGGACATTGTTCCAAAAACATCCAAACTTCTGTATTTTGACATTTCTATCTCTGCTTAAAATAACTTGTACTATTTGCTTCTGATTAAAATAAGCTTGTTAAAAAGGCTGTGAACAGTTCAATAGCTAGCATACAGGCAAAATACAGCTCTTCTGCTTTTTCAAATCCTCTTAATGTGATTTGGAGGCTGGATGTGTACCTAAAGCTGGTTTTTGTATTCTAACAGAAATATCCCCTAAACGCTGCTACCATCTCTCATGTTTGTATCAAGCATGATCCTTCTAATCTGAATTTAAGCCAGTGCTTCAGCAATGAAGAAATAAACAGCTGAACACTTCCCTAAAGTTTTGAAACTCAGACATGTACAATATGTTTCATCAGCTAACTACATCTCTTATGTTTTTTCATCAGCAGGTGCAAAAAGCAAACTCAGCTCCTCTTCCAATTCTAGCCAGTTTACACACTACCTTCTTCTCATAGTAGTTAAGGTAGAAATTACCAGGCACCTATTAGATAGGCTGTGAAAAGGAGCAACCAGTCAGAATGATCCTGTTACTGCTGTACTCAATGCTATTGAGCTCCAGTTGATTTCTTAATACTTATTTCCATATAACATAGGTTCAGGAGATGCAGCAGTTGGATCTGTTTCTCTTTTGTGTGTCACTGGCTGCCTAGGTCTTAAAGCTCAGGTCTAAGGTATGGAAATCAGCTCTCTAGAGGGACACCAACAGCACCTCTCTGCTAGCTGGTTAGGGGTTTATTTGTGAGAAATATAGGAAGCACATGACCTAACTTTCTTCAAATAAGGATCCAGGGCAGCTTGGTAAAGCCATAGTATCAAAAAAAGTTTGTAGGAGAGGCCAGACTAGCCTCAGAGGTAGATTTACCCTCATTGTAAGGATTTGTGTTCTGACACTCAAGTTTATTTGGAGTCCTGGTTCATCCTTTCAGTCTTAAGCTTGCTCTTGAACACCTACACGTGCTTAACCTTTTAACAGAATGAAGCTAATCCTAAGGTCTTAGTCCTACCCTATTGAGGGAAGATCCTGGCCAAAACAAATGATGTATTTGTTATTTCTACACCAGTAGAACATATCACATGCAGTCACTACAGGGACTGATGATAATCTGACTAACACAGTAAATGCCAGCATGTCCTCGCAGTAATCGACTACGCTGCAGGCTCTCAGCGTTGTGCTGCCTCCCGTGCCCTGCAGAAAACGATAGGGCTGTTTTGTTCCAAGAGCTGTGCTGAAGATGATGTTTTCCTTCTCTGCTTCCCTTTCTTATAATGCTCCATCAATTTCTGAAACAAGGCAATTAGCAGTAATTATAGGGAGGCTGGCAGAATGAAGAGAGGTTTGGAGATGATTGTCTTCAGATTTCCTCTTCTACATGACAACAGATCTGCCTCAAATAAAGAAGGATTAGGAACGAGTCTGTTATTGCAGTAACTCCCCTTGCTACAACCAGCCTCATTTATCATTTCAGGAAGCTGATAGAAGGAAAAAGAAGGAAAGAAACCAATGAAAAAACTATTTTCTTCCAGCTATATTTATACTAGAGAAGGAATGGAAAATAGTCATTATGACAATTATTTTTGTTAACATTATCACCATGCATGGTGAATATACTATAAATACCACCAAGGTGGATATCCAAGTTTTCCATCTGATTAGCTGAAAAGGAAAATGGTGTAATTTTCTTAATTATGCTTGTAGTCCAGTTTTAGAATGTATTTCCAAGCCTAGATAGTAGTCTGCTGCTTAAGAATTGAATTGCTGTTGTCTGCTTTTCTCTCTAAGAAACATGTGATACCTTCTCTGCAGAAAGTCAGCAGCAGAAATAATAGATTTCTAGTTGTACATTCACCCAAAAGCAGTATACAATCTTTTGATATTTCCAGTGAAATTTAAAATGTGAATATTAAACATATATATAAACATTTATTTACATATATAGAAGTCTATTTATGAAAAGAAGGTGACACCTTGCATCTTGACACCCTGTGCTTGACCAGAATCAGCAGTGCAAAGAGGATGCCACTCACATTATTCATGTGAGAGAAGATTCTCCCAGATCACAGTACCCATAGTGGAGCCAAGGAGTGTCATAACTCTTCCCTTCCTTCAAAAGGTCTTTGCAGGGTTGGTTGCTGCTGCAAGAGGACCTAGACACCAAATATCCCTGGCAGCTCACTGGAGCCATGGCATCACTTAGCATCCTGTGCTTGCTCTCAGTGATTTGGGTGACTTGCTCTATGCTCATCTTTCCTGCTGCTTCAATACAGCTTTGTTCTGTAATGTGTTGTCAGAATCTGCTACTGCTCAGCCCACAGGAGGACAGGTATTTTAACAGTTTTGCACTGTGCAAGAAATTCACAGATGTTATGTGCACAAGACAGTAAGAAAAGTCATTCTTGCTTCAAAAGCAAGTACTGTTTCCTCTCTGACATCTCATTGCTTCCATGTATTCAGAGTTCCTAGTAGAGGGCCTGAGGCAGTTAAAATCTCTGTAGTCATGTTCATTACATTCATAAGATCTGTGAGAAAGTGTGATTCACTCTGTGGTTTTGTTATCCTGTTGGGCATATGTCATCTTGCTCTAAGCCCTCTCCCATATTAAATAAGAAAAAGAAGAGAGAACAACACCATGTCCATATGGCAAAACACTGCTCTGCTCTTCTTATGAACAAGTTCCTGACTGGATAAAATGTTCAGGTAAATGCAGGAAACACCTATCCATCTACTGAGCCCTTCAAAGAAACAACAATACCCTCAAAATGCTCATTTAAATAGTAAAGGTCATGAACAGAGTGTTTGTCACTACAAACTTTTCACTGAATGACATTAACATATCAGGTTAATCCTAAGTGATTTGGTAAAAAACAACTTTTCTCAACAACTTTTTTGGTGATAAAAATTAACACAGATTTGATAGATATGCAAATATGTACTTTGAGCTTGAGCAATCACAGAACAAGAAAAATGCTCTGAAGTGCTGGGAACAGGGACTTTATAAATAAGACAATGCAGAGGGGTGTATGTCAGCCTCTGTAAATACTAATATGCTCCATATTCCATAGTCATGATCCAGAACTTGGCATGTTACATATATATATGTATTCATACATACATATGTACTTGCCACTGAAAGAATTCACTGATGAAAATGCAGCTGAAGTAGAATTTGGTGCAATCCAATGTGGACATCCAGGTGAATTGCCCAGATGTCTGGCTTTTGCTAGTAAGGGAGTAGGGATCTTTCTGCACAATGAAGTCCCTTTTGGGGAAGAAAATATTCTGCCCAGAATAGCTTGTAGTCTAGTGGTTAGGCTATGGTGTTGGGAGAAGGGGTGTAGGTTTCAGTGACCCTCAGCTTTAAGGAAGCAGAGAGTCAGATGAGACAATTTTGCAAGTACTACAACGAACTATGACTATATAACTATTAAAAAAATAACAGCTCAAAACAGCTTCCTAGTTATTTTATAGAGGTGGATTGCTCTTGGTGTCAGGCATATAAAGCTCTGAGGTTTCAAGATGAGCCCACCACTGTGTGTAAGTTTACCTGTGTCCAGTATGCTGCCACACATGGCAGTGGGGAAGGGAAGGTGTATGGGTCCCCGAGAGCTGAAAAATGTCCCTGATGCACACAACAAACCATGGAAAGTTTCAACATTCTGCAGGTTAGATTTAGCCTTTTTAGAGCTATACTAATGTACCTAAATATCCCCTTGAACAATGAAGTCCTTTAGAAGTAATTTTAAATTAACTATGTGGCAAATAAATAGATCTTACATACTTAGGAAACCTCAAGAAGAGCTTTTTATCGATAGGTATTTGACATATAGTAGCTGCACCCTCTAATTTAATTAAAGGATTATCTGACATACTTATTACCTTGGTACCTAGTTCAAGAATTCCTGACACAGCTCTCCAGAAGTAAACAAGGTCAATATTTTATAGAACTGTGGATTTCAGCTGCTTCCCAGGAATTGAAAATATTTACAGTATATAAAAATGCCTCCTGTAGAGTCCCCTGGGTTCCATGGAATCAGCTATGATGACCATTTCCAAGGCTATTAGAAAACTGTTAAAAGTAATGGGATGGGGTGTTCACACCTCTGGGAAATCACCTTCTTAAGAAATATGGTTCTGTGACCTCATGTAGTTACTGGAGAACAGCTAGTTACAGCTCCTAAGTCAGCTGGATTGATTCTCTAAGTCCTTTCTACTCTTCGTCACTTGCTGTTATCATGGCTTTTGATCCCAAGGCCAAGAAGCACCAGCTGGCACCCAGTCACTGATCCCTAAATGTATCAGCCTGGAGGAATGCTAGCAAGGGCATCTTGTAGTAGAGTCAAGGAACATCCTTGTAAATAAAACAGATGATGGGAGATCCATGTCCAGTCTTGCTTACTAGCCCTCTTCCATTTCAGTGGGTGCCTATACCCTGTAGCACACACTCCTAACCACAAGACTTGTAGAGTGTGTCCTTGGCTGCCTGATAGTCTGATATCTGAGGACTTTGTTTCCCAGAGTCCTGTCTAGACTATTCTCAGCTCAGGCTCCTTGGTCAGCAGAGACATCTGTAGTATTTCAAGGAGGTGGTATTACAGATTTTTGAAAAAACTAAGTTCAGTGAACTATTTAACTTAATTTGACCTCATATCTGCTGTGAGCCAGAAATCAGCCAGAATTTCTGGCAATGGTCTCCTGTCTTCTATTTTCCTTCTAGTTCCATGTACACAGAGCACTTGAATACAGGAAGAGATTATTGCCCTCTCCTTCTTCACACTGCTTGCTCCAGTCAAGCCTTTTTTCAGAATGCACATTGTACCTCGGGAGCACAGGCCAGTAACAGAGCTGATAACCCCAGAATGTAGCTCTGAGGACTCTGCTGTGATTGTAATTTAATGAGGTATTAAAGCTTTGGACCTCAGGAGTGCAGCTATTTTGAACACTTTGGAGAAGTAAGACATGAATTCAAAACGTAACACAGACTGATGGCCTAGAGTATAAAAGGGAGCTTGCTATTTGATAGAAACACCTTTTGCTCTGTCAAAAGTGAATATGCAAAACTAAGGCATGTGCTAGGCAAGTCATCACCAAATGTGGTCATTATCTTTATCTGATCAATAACTTTACAGAGAGGGGACTGCAAATATCTTCTAACTTACTGGTTTATGCTCTAGACATAACCCAGGACCATGTCATTCTGCAGTGAAATGACTACTGTTATGGTAAAGCAGATGAATTTTATCCCAATGCAAATCTACCTCGGGTTTTCCTCTGCTGTTGAGGGCTTGCAATCACTTCCATATGGTATGAGATTAGAATGGGCTGCTCAGGGGAATGACAATAAGAGATATGGCAATTATGCCCTATAATGAATGCTTAAAGAAGATAAATCAAGACATCCCATGTAGTCATTTACTGCTGAACAAATGAAGGCCAAATGCACTCTGCACAGCTTTAAGGTACAACACAGCCTACTGGAATGAATAACTTGTCCTATAGGGTGTCCTAAAATTCATAGAAAGGTTTTCTCAATATAGGATGCTCAAGAGTCAGTACACTACACAGGGAACCACAAAGCTAGGCAGAAAATTCAAAGCAGAGGTGAGCCTTTTCTCTTGACTACTTTCTCAAAGGCACTTTGTGAGACTGAAGTCAGTATGCAGCAAAACTTGCTCTTATTTTTGTGCAAAGACACCTCTGATGCTGCATTTGTGCAGCAAAAATTAGGATAGAAGTTATGTCTTTTTCCTCTGCCATCAGTCTAATATTTTCTAAAAGAGAACTGGTTTGGACAGCTGAGATGATGGCTTCTGACACAGCTCATCTGCTATTGCTCTAAGCAAAGAGGCAAACAACCGTCTTTGGATTTACACCAGAAAATCCCATCTTGAGGTTTGTTGTCTAACTGACTCATTGATCAAGAAACCAAGCAACAAATAAAACCAGAGAATAAAATTCACATTTGATTGATTAGTCCACAGGTTTATTTTCTTAGGATATAAAATATTCAGATTCACACCCATTTTCTGACCCTTTGGAACTGAATTTCTCCTTGCAGAAGAAGGATGCTGACCACAAGGTAATTGGGGATTCTAGGATGGCTCTGTCTGAGTCCCTTTTGTGGACCATGTGGCGGTTTACACAAGCAAATCAGAGTCTTATTCTCTAGCATAACCTCTCAATCTTATGAAATGATTGTTGGTCCTCCTTTGCCTCTACAGACCTGCTACTCCTTCAGGCATGGAGGAACACCATTCTTTCCCTCTGGGATTCATATAGTCATTGCAGACACAAGTGCAGCTTTCCTCTGGATTCAGGCAGGTCCTTTACATGGCACTAACCCTCTGGACATCTGCTGAGATCCAGCATCATCCATCATGTTAACACCTAGATTAGCTGAGGACTCTGACAGAACTGGATGCTTATGGCAATTACCTGGGATGCAAAAACCCCAGTTTTCAGTTTTCAGAACAAAACCACCCTTGGGATGTGATACTACAGAAAACCATTATTTTCTGGCAAAGAAAGACACTTTTCTATTTTCTTCCCCTTACAAATAGTAGTCAATTCTGCCTCTGAGCCAACAGTCCTTCTAGCAGAGACATTAAATGTAAAGGATTGTGACAACATGTGAGGGTTGAAACTTAATGAAGGATTTAAGGATTTCTTCAGCTGTATGTGGCAAATACAGTAGCTGAGAGAATGTCAAAGAAAAAGCATTGGTGTCCTGAATGCTTGGAGGCATTTAAAAGTTTAAGTGGACTATTAATCTGGGCCATCATCTGCCACAGCCTCAAATTACTATCAATTCCACTGAATTTTGCCTTTGAGGTGATTATAGATCAGGAAGCCTAGAGAGGAAGGAGAGGAAGATTTTTATATGTAGCATGAGATCTGTGACAGGAGTGATGCTGTGGATGAAGCAGATACTGATTGAAGTTTTACCATTTGGAACAAAAGTGGCTTTCACCTACCAGAAACAGGCCAAGCACAGGTTTAATGTTGCATATAAACCATGTATCCATCACGATCAGTAACAAAAGCCAGTAAACCTTAGGAGAAAGTAAAGTGATATGCACTGGAATTAATCTCTAATCTGCAGAGAGAGATGTTAATGTTTGATCTGTCATAATGCTGTAAAGCATGGTTCATCTTTATTAGGAGATCCACAGTGAAACAGAACACCCTCAGTAAAATGTGATGTGCTGTTTCATTAGTGCTAGGTATGATCATTCCTTCAGGACCCACCATACTGAGCAGGGGCTCTTGGTGAGAGGGAAAAGGGCAGTGCAAAGAACTAAAGAAAGTTCCAAATTCCCATGTTACCTTTCATAGAGAAACCTCTCGAGGCTCTGGGTTTTCCATCTGGCATGATTGATACTCTGCTGGTTGCCACAGCATAAGAGCAACCCTGGAAAAGAGAGGGCAAAGCAAATACTAAGCACATATCATTCTGAGCATGTTGTAAGTCACATCAGACTTTCTAAGACACTAATTTTTGCCCCAAGATTGTTTTCTTACAAGGGTAGTAGCTTCTTTAGGTGTCCTTGCCTGTTTCTCAAAGTCATAAAAAATTACAAGAAAATGAAGAAGGAAAAGAAGAAAGAAACAAGATAACCTCCTGGTCTTTCTGTTCCAAGTCTTCCCTATTCTAGGCTTCATAACTGTGATGATATTTTAGTTGTGGTTGTTGTCTTTCTTAATATGGGAAGCAGTTATGGGCTTGAAAATCTTGCACGAGATAAACTGGTGGTTTGCTGGGGTTTCTGAGCCAAGAAGGAATACCTGAGAAGTTGCTTATCAACTGTAATATACCAAGAAGGATATCCCAGCATTACCAGTTAAGCAGGAATGAATCTCTACAGTGAGTCACTGACTGTGGAGAGCATCTGCTGTTTCCAGCCTCCAGAAACAGCACGTGGCTCAATGGCTACTAACATTATACTGTGATGTGGGTAAGGCTCTCACTGCTGGTCATACATGGGATGTATATGAAATCCATTACTATTTCAGTAAATACTTCTTCTATTTCCCAAGAGATAGCCCTATCAGTTTATCAGGTATTATGGCAACAGATTCCTCCAGCCACTTTCAGGCCTGTTTTCACTTTGTATAAATAATGAATTGCTGCCTGAAGCAGTACCTTGAACTAACTCTCCAACTTCCTAGGTGTATTCCCAGCACTTGAATTTGTTTTACCTTATATCAATAATGAATGCACCCACTGTATATTTTAGTATATGTTTAGTAGGTATTTGAGGCAAGTCTCTTCGTAGAGCAGATGCTTGTGCAGAATTTTTGACATTTTTGGCCAAAATCCAAGGTTTTGCAAACTTTCTGGCCATACTGGAACTGCAATCAGATCATCTTCTGCTTGTCACTTGGAACTAAAGTTAATCAGGATCGATCTGAAAATCCAAAAATTAATCCATTTAAACTTGAACCAGTTTCAGGTTGAGGATTCTATTCTTAAAACTATAAATATCAGAGGCTTATTTCCTACTGTTAGTAACATAGTTTCTTGTTAGTATAAAACCATACTGTGCTTTTCTTTTCTGTTTAATTATTTCTTGTGTGTTTTGTTTGGTTGCATATCCTCCTTCTGCCAAAGTAGTAAGCTGAATCTAAAAATGGCCATAAATCATCAACAATTTTATACATTAGGAAGCTTGAGTCTGAGTCAGTTTGTCAGAGGCTTGTTACTGATGTCATTAGAGAAAAATTATCTTCTGCCCTTATTGAAAGGCAAATGGCAACGTTTTTGAATAATAGACCTTAGTCCTACAAGCAAGCAGGGAGTCTGTAGACTGTCTCCTGTTTGCTCCAAATGAGATAATCTACTAAAATTTATGTCTGATGTCATTACAAGGAACCATGTCTGTTCCAAAGGCTGTATCTTAGTCCAAAAGCACATAATACAGCTGAATTAGTCATTGTACCTGAAATAATGTTATTGTTAAGAACTGATTTTTCAACACTAACATCACTCCTGCTCCCTTCCCCTTCCCTCCCTTCCCCCAATAACACTCTGGATAGTTTTTCAGTATTTGGATGTTATTATGCTTTATGACACTGCTGATTAAGGAGAACAGTGTGCTTTGGATGATCACTGGGTTTGTAAATGACTGATGGGCTTCAGGACCTTTTTGTGGGCAGTTTGATGCTGAGCAGAACCCACAGCATCCCAATCTGACTACTCACTAGTTATGGCTGCAGAGCTAAAAACCAGGCTCAGGATCACCCCTGGGCTTTGAGACAAAGTGTTACAAGCTAGTTTGCACTTGCACACTCTTTAGGGATAGTTCCTACTAGAGAAGTTTGTTTTGGAAAGGGAAAAAAGACAGAACAGTTCAAAACAGAGAAGGGAATGACCTAATAACCAAGAAACATTGATGTTTCTTAGCTTTCCATCCTTCTCTGGAGTTAGGTTGCTGAGTTGGAAATGCCTTTCTCATTAACAACACCCAAAATGGACACTTGCACTCATTTATACCCAACAGCCAGTGTGTATGCCACGTGGGACTTGAAAAAATAGCTTCAAATATCCAGTCTCTCTGATCTGTACTAGTGCCCCCCAGTGCCTAGAGCACTAGTGGAATGTACTAGGATGGATGAACTGACTTTTGGTGTGGTCCCAACTGAACAGTCTTTGAGATAAAGAATAAGTGTAGAGTCAAGAAGCCCATCCTGCAGATGGATGCTCACAAGACAGCTGGATGGGAGTAGATGTGGTTCCCTCAGTGCATTGTTTAATTAATTTCATAAAGAAGGAAGCACCTCTATAGGTTGATGGTTAGGACACCTCTTCTAATGTGTTGGTGTTGCAGCTGATGCTTCACATTCTTTGGTGAGAGGATGTTTACTCACAAGTGTTCCTTCATCACTGCACAGCTGGGAGGGGTGGACACAGAGAGAGGTACATCAGCTCATGTCATAAAGTTTTGTTTCTGTTGTGGATTTGCAGCCATGCTCCACAAACAAAATAAGCCAAGAGGCATCAGATAAGAGGCTGAGGAAGGTATCAAAACTTGGAAGGCTGCCTACTAGAAAGCTGACACCTGTGGATACATATCTGCTGAATGGGAGCATTAAAAACTTCAGTGAAGCAAACGATGGTGGACTTCAATTTCTAGCATTGCAGTTACATTCCTGAATGTATTTATGATTATACATCAGTCAGATGTGCCCAGAGTTACAAGAAGTGGCTTTAAAAACCCCTAATTCCTCTCAGTACTCTGGGATTCACTGCTCCCCTAGTCTAAATAATCCTTATGGACAGATCCCCATCAGGTATAAGTACCTCTTTTCTTAATTACTCATTTCCTCTCTCCTTTGTGCTTGGGAATCTTCTCTAACTGACCATCTCATCTCCTCCTCCTGGATAAGCTTTTAATAGCATCAGTCATGTTCAGTTTTCCCTTATCAAAACATATGCAAGAAATTAACTCATAAGATGTTCTTGACTGGCTAAGTGCTCTCATCTGCTTCAATCTAAAGGCACATTTTCATTCTGCCAAACCTTTTGCTGCTACCTGTAACCACTGGGATTTTGGTTTCCCTATATTTTGCAGGAAACCTTTTCTCTTTTTACTTACTTCCAAGCAGTTTGGAGGACACGTGCAGCTAACATGTTTGTAAATCTCCACTTGCTCAGGCTGAGAAGTTAAGGTATTTCCTGCTGGACCAGGATCAATAGAGGTTTTAGGTGCTTGCCAATGGCCTTTTAAGGAAATGATCTTAAAGAGCTTTCTGGACAATGATCCTTTCAGAATGTAGTGGAGTTCAGGCACATTTAGAGGTCACCCATTGCCCCATTAATTCTACCTTGCTGAGAAAAACGCTGAGAGAGATACAATATAGCAAATACCTTTTACTCCATCAGTAAATTCTCTTTCCCCTTTTGCTACCAGCACATATTGCCACAATTAAGCCACAGCTGGATGCAGAAGTACAATTATGCACTCTGTATTACTGTAGCAGAGAAATAATTACTTCAAAGTAAATGTAAGTCAAATACCCTTGCAACCTGAATGGTTTCAGCTGCATACACTTAAAGACAATTTCAGAGGAGCATTTTGCAGTCTGAACTCACCTTGCTGAAGATGCTGTAAAGCAAAGTTATATACAGGATCTTTTGAAGGTTAAGCATTTACTTTGACACATCAGCTTAAACAAAGTACATTTCTGAGAGGATCTATATCACTCTTTCTGGCCACCCTTCTCTAAATGGGATCTGCAGACAAACAGCCTTGTTCTCACAGAAATTTGCAGATGGGCTGATGATAGTCTCAAGTCCTCAGGAAAATTTCTATAGATGGGAAGAAAAACTCCTCCTGTCTTCACAGCACTCTGGAGCAGGTCTTTTCATTTCTAAGCACCTTGGTTTAAGGTAAGATTTCTAAGGCACAAATGAGATTAAGTGTTTGTTAAACTTTTCTACCATTCTCTTGTCCTAGAACACAAAAGTCTGTGCTGTAAGTTCTAAAGTAGGTATATTAGCTCAGAACTTCATTGACTGAGCAGGTAGGCTCCTTTTGTGTCTATCAGACCTCTAGTAAGTGGCATTTGAATGTGGAGAACTGCATAACCTCTTCAATGTGGAACAGTCTTGTATCTCCCCAGGGCAGACAGAGAAGCCTAGTTATGTGCAGCACTTTTCCTGTCCATTGCTGTTGTTGCTTTGGAGGCCAGCTGAGAGAGCAAGCAGCAAGCTTCCCCTTTGCTGAGATGCATCCTTCCTCCAATGGCTCTCATCTCATTTGACCAGTGGAACAGGAAATAACTAGCAGGTTGTTTCTAAATTTTCACAGCAAATGAGTATAAATGCCCAGACATCCAAAAAAAAAAGGTAATAAAAGGCTGGATCAGCATGCTGAAGCCTTGCTCTTTTCTTAAATATTTAAAATAGCTAAAAGAAATCTAGAGTTTCTCACTCATTATCACTGTCCTTCAGGCTGCCTATTATATTCATTATTATTGCCCTTGTCAGACCAAAAATCCACACACACCCCAAAAAGCCAAACTCCTAAAGACATCCCCATGTTTACCACTGCAAGCTTGTTAGTTTGTGCATCAACCCCAATGACTGGGAAAGCCCCAAAGAGAATACAAGCTTCACAAACCTCCTCTTGCTTTAATACAGTTGTGTCTCCAGGTTACCTAGTTTCAAAGTGACCCTGAGTTTTCAGAGGCACTGTTAGGAATATCTTGTCACTCTGCATTGCATGAGTGGTCATTTGTTCTATTAGGGTAATAAGAATAGATTTAACATGATACAAACACTAAATTTGAGTAAGCTTCTGGGAAACCTTTGCAAATTCACAAAGTTAATGGCTTAACCTCACAATTCTCCAATGGAAAATAAATTTTAACAGGTTTGCAGGCTCAGTCTACATTTCAAGATGTGAATTTCCCCTAACTCCACACTACTTGACTCCTGTTAACTGCTAAACTTAGACAAATAAACCTGCATGGTTCATGGAGCTGTATGGAGGTGGTTTCCTCTCCTGTGAGTGAGGAACAGGGCATTTCTCATTGGGTGCTCAGGGCAAAGAGGCTGGAAATTGTAACATCAGAAGGGCATTTAAATGTGGCAGTAAACCTATGTGAACAGAAAAGCAATGTGGGGATGTGGAAAATGCATATGACACTTAGCAAACTAGCAACTGAATTAGAGGCTATTAAGAGAAGTCATATCTGCTAAAGGACTGCAAGAGAGAAGGAGAAAAAAGGTTTGATTTGTCCTCTGAGAGAGTTGGAATTCTGCATGAACAGAAGCCTTTTGCACAGCTGTACTGGGCTGCAGAAGCCAAACTTCTGCACACAGTTTCAAAAGAGCTGCTACCTTTTTCACAGCCAAAGCTCCTCCGAGCCTAGACCAGCCCAGGGTGGGAATGTTTACCCTGCTGGAAGCTGGCTCCAGGTATTTTGTGCAGCAGTCTTTTGTTCAGGGGATTTGAGGACTGGTAGGAAGAAAAGATTTTTTTAAGAGATAGCAGATTTTTATCAGGCACTTTTGAACATCCTAGACCTCAGTTATTACTAACAAAACCAGCCTGTGAAATTCCAGGAAGCAAAGACTGCTGTGCATGCTAGCAAAGCCATGACTTGTGGTAAGAACTAGCTCCAAGGTGACAGAGAGAAATTCTGATTTTGACATTCTGGTTTGGTAGTAATGAAACAAATCTCTGGTTTGTAGCTGCTCAGCTGCAACACAAAAGCATTTTCCATCCAATCAGTGTACAGGACACGCTTTTGTGGGTTTCTAATTTTGTTCTTTCTTTTTTTCCCCCTTGTTCTGGCTTTGGTAAACAACACACATTGTATTAGCACAGCAATGCACATTCATGTTTTCCAGTATTACAGTGAAAACGGAATGCTGATCTTCTTGCTCCCTTTATGTTAGTGTTATCTCACTTCAGTGGATTACTTGGAGTTTATATGTGTGCCCCAGAGTGATTTGTAATCACCATCTTCAGTTCCTCTGTCCTTGCAAGGTAAAATATAGACAGTTCACTTGCATGTCTTCACCATGTATTTAAGTAACTCTAAATATAATGATGAAGGGCCAGAATCTGCTACCCCTCATCATGTGAAAAATCCTGGGATGACTGGAAATCATAGCATTGCTTTGATTCTGTGAGAAAACAGAACACAGCCTACAAACAACCAGAACATCCCTGAAAGCATACTGGGAGAGAGTTTGCTTTCAAACAGTTGTTGCAAGCCAGCAAGATTGCTGCTTACCTCCTTCATAGGGCACTGAAAATTGTGGCAGGTTTGGGTGCTAAGTCTTTCAGCTCCTTTGTATGCTTGAGTGAAGGGGACAAGGTACTGGGGCATCAGGGAGTGTTAGGGCTAAGTAAGCCAGCTATGAAACCCAAGCTCTGGGACCCTGCAGGGAGAGGTTTTGCTACTGGGTAGGGCTTGGGTTGGATTCATATGAGGAAGATGGCATTTTGTTGCTGGGATTTCATACACTTTTCTTTGCCCTAAGGGCAAAAGGTTTTAGGAAAATCATGAGGCTGTCTTTCTGTTTTCTTGTCTTGCTGGGGTTGGTTATTGCTCCTCCCTCATTTTGGAGGGTTTGAGGAGCTTCCACTGCAGTGCCTGGTCACAGATCCTGTTAGATGATAATTAGCAGTTTTGAATTACATTCTTCTACCCCATTCCAGACCTTTTAATTGCTTGATCCTTTGTCATATGCCTTTTCTTGCAGGGAAAAGAGTCTCCAAGGTCTGGGGTTCATTCTACAAAGCATTAACTTGAAGATTGAAAGAGATGCTTTCATAAACTGCCATGGTCATGGCACATAGCAGGAATCAGGATGTGCTGCTGAAAGGTTTGCTTTAATGTCTAGACTATAGATGTTTGTGTTGGATAGTACTTGTTCAGATATCGATTGTGGGGAGAAAAGTCTCTCTTTTCCAAGTCAGCTTTTATGTGGGAAGTGGATAATGTGAAAGCATCCTGGATATTTGAAAATACAAAGTTCTGATAAGATAATAACCTTCACTTTTATTAATGGTGTTCCTGAAAGCCAGAAAAACAGAAAATGGCAACAAGAGCAACAAATACCTCAGTTAATGTAAGGGGAGAGCCAGGAAACACTAGCATCATCCACTTTATTCTTGAGAATTTTATGGGGAGAGCTGAACACTTTGACAGATTTCAAGACATACACCATGCAATGCACACTAATGCCTCCACCAAAACGTGCATATGACAGAGTTTGACTGGCTTTCAATATGCAGGTGTAAATAACATTGCCAGCAGGAGGGTCTGCATGGTGCTTACCAGCTTATGGTGTTCTTTGACCTTTCCTACTCCAGAAAATGCAGTGAAGACTTTGGCACTGAAGTTCAGCATGATCCTTCAGTCTCATACATATGTCATTCTTCTGCTGGACTAATTTCACACAATTTAAGGAAGACTTTGAAAGAAAACATTTCTATATTTTCATCTTTGTCTATAGTGTATTATTGAAAACTTCTTAGACATTCACCTGTATATAGATATATTCATTAGGTATAGACATAAGGGGTGGCATTATCTGCTTCTTATTTCCTTACTTTGGAGATGCTTAAATGTATGATAATAATATCCATTTAAAAGCAGTTTCAGCAGTTTCCCTAGGTACATCAGGTTTCTGCACCATTTAATGTGCTGCCAGCAAAGGCATGAGAAGTTGATGTCAGAAAGAGTTATGAAGAATGCTTGAAATATAAATTTAGCATATGGTTCTTGCCTAAACAGGACCAGGCACTAATGACAGTGGCTTCTCTGACTGTCATGCTAGATAGTTTGTAAGCTTTAGGAGTTATCAATACCTACTGGATTATGCTCTGAAATATTTCCTAAATATCTGTTGCCACGATGAGATACACAAATCTGCATGAGCTCACCTGCAGTTGTTGAATCAGGCAATGACATGAAATATTACAGTCTTCCCAACATTTTATTTTATGAATAAATCACAGGATTATCAGACTGCAACACTTACAGAATGTGCTTTGCATATTTTAATGAAGAAATTTCTTACACAGCCAGCCAGCTAGTGACAAGACAGATTTGTGCTTTGCATAAAGTACCTGAAATAAGCTTCCTAGGTTGCAGCTCTCCTAGATGCCACATTGCTCTTTAGGCAGGAGGTGGTGCTGTTGATTAGTGCCAATATTGCACAGAGTTCTTCCGACAGAGATGATCAATTTGCTATCACTGCAGAACATTCTTTACTGAACTTAAAAGAAGCAGCCATCTGGAACTTATTCTAGTATTTGACTTCAGTTACTTTACTGCTTAGCAGTGACCTACAGAACAATTTAACCATGTTATTCTTTCCTTCTTAATGTAAATCAGAGAAAACAGCCAGAGAAAATAAGAAGTGTAATAGGATACATAATGTTTTGTTACCTGCATTAAAACATAACATGATCTGTTCCAAAAGAAAAAAAATACAGCATCACAATAGCATTTGGGGAAGTCAGAGAAAGGTTGTTATAGAATAAGGAAAAAAAAGGATTTTTTTATCCAGGTGTCCCTAGACTTTTAAAGACTTCCATTCAAAGGAGCCTTCAGACTGGAAAAAAAAAAATCTTTCTTCTCCAATAAACTGCAGAGTTCTATTAAAAATGGTTAGTACCTTTATTGCTTGTGAGACACTGCAGACATCAGGCCTGTGCTCAAAAATAATAAAGAGAACAATAACCTGCATTATGATTTCCCTTCCTCATGCTGTTCTTACTATGTGGAAAAACTCTTGTGAGCAGAGCTAGAAGACTGCAGCATGGACATTTCTAGTGCCAGCCTCAGTCAGGATTCCCACTGCAGTGGTATTTTTTTTCTCTTGTTCACTAAAACTAACTTCACTTTTAGTTAATTACTCTTAAACTCTTATCTCCACCAGAGACTTATTTTTCCATATGACTAAATGAACTCAAGGAGCACTAAGTTTTATCCAAAGGGTATTAGAACCTTATTAAGGGGTCAGACTGTAATTTGGGGTCTCCCATAAGGGGTTACCCAGATGATGAGTCCAAATGTGTAGTGGCTGCTTAATTCCAGCTCTTACATGTGGACTCTGTAGGGACAGCTCTGCAGTCCTCCTCTCACCCATCTCACATCCCTTTCTCTCTTTCCCAGCAGCATGACTGAGCTGGCTGGATGCCTGCAGTCACAAGCAGTTAGGTACTTTCTTCCCATCATTTTTTTCCTCCTTCTTCTATAAAGAAGAAACAGGGAAACTGCTGTGGTTCTCATTCCCAGTAGGACCTAATCCTGCAGTGTGAGAATGTAAGAGTGGCTCAACTAGCTCAGAGCCAAAGGTCACCCTGCAAAGGATCTCACATCCACCTGGCAGGGCCATAGGAAAAGAAGTGTAAGAAAGATCATGAGTACAAGGCAAATTTTCTCCTGACAACATAATCTAATTTTGAGGCTGTCAGCAGTTTATGCTATGCCTGAGCAAATATCATCTGCTGCATAGTTCCTGCCTCTCTTGGATATAATTCCTTTTAGAATCCCTTTCTGCTTTTGACTTCCACAGCACACTGCATTAATTGACTGTATTCCACTAGTTAGTGGGATGATGTCCCATTCTTTTATTCACATTTCCTTCCTGGTGAAAGGATTCTTGAGGCAGGGTGTGGAGGATTTTTTCTCTAACTGTTTTATGGGGCATAATGAATGATCATTCATTACCTATCTCTTCCATTCAGCATTTTTCACAACTCTGTAGCCCTTTCTCCCCATTGCCATCACTGTTGGGTTATTTCCAAAGGAGACCTGCCCTATTTTGGCTCTGCAAGCTGGTCAGGATTCCACAAGTATAAAACTGCCACCAGCAAGTACCAAAGAAGGAAAATAAAACCACAACTTGGAATATCATAATATCAAAATTAGTACCTGCAAAACAGTGATATCCTCAACAGAGTGTGTATAGATGGATTATATATCTCAGAAGCTGTCTTTGGCACCAAAGTGCATTTATTCCTTAGTTAGAAAAGAAGAAAGAAAAATGCAGGCAAGTCAGGCTGCCTCCCCAAGGCCACAGTGTTGGAAGCAAGATCATTTACAAGTTCTGAACCTCTAAATCAACACTACCTGCCTGTGCTCCTCACCATTCTGGAGGTACTTCTTCCCTTGCATGTCCTCATTACAGACTATTAACACATTTTGGGTGGTAATATGGAAAAGTCCTGACTCCAATCCACAGTGCTGGGTGCCCAGAAAGAAAATTCTGTTCAAACAAAGGTGACAAAAGTTTCCTCCTCCAGGTGCAAAAGGATTAACAACATGGTTGCTGTGAGATCCCTAGGTGCTTAGCTGGGCATCCACTGGAGAGACTGGAGATGCAAAAAGGTGATATTTCAAGATGCTGCTTGTACCTGAGAGCCTTCACTGCAAATTACAGACTGGGAGACTGCTCCATCAGGGCTCCTTGGAGACCACTGTTATTTTTCAAAGTGCTTTCAAGTGCTTTCACAAAAGGGCCTTACCTTGCATTTCTCTTTGCAACTGCTGCTTCTATCTCTTTGCTTCTCACCTGCTCTTCCTGTGACCTGTAGTTTTACTTCCTAAATTGATTTCACTTTTCTTCTTAACAAGAAGCACAAACCACAAACCTGTTTCTTTTCTTGGGATTCTTATTGTCAGAAGACTTGTTCTGGTTTGTGCTATAAAGTAAGTTTTCCAGGAGATTTCTTGCTTATGCTGTGCTGCTTAGTCTCATGGTATTAAACACAATATACAGTGTACTTTTGACTTTTCATAGGATGTCTCCCATAAAGTGCAGGTCTTCCCTCTTTCAGAAATACTGATATGTTTGAGCTGATGATTTGACCTGTGATAACTTTTACCATTCCTCCTGGATGTTCTTGGGGAGAAGCAGTAGCTACTGGATTTCTCCTCAGAGTTTAAAAATGATTCCTCAGTAACATCTTTTCTCACAAAAGCTTTAGTCTATTTACTGTACACTTTTTTAAGCACACTTTCATGGTAAGTTACTTTAGTATTTGCTGCTTATGACATAAATAGGAAATGTTTCTAGACCCTGAATATTAATCTCCTTATTGCCTCCCTTTGAACAGAAAAAGAATGTGCACTGCCAGAGACTCAGCCTGGATCCAGTATTTTCCCATGATAAATATCTTTTGCCTTTCTTCAGCCCTGCAAAGTACTTTTGTCCTTTATTTGCCACTAATGCTTATGATAAAAAATTAAATTACTGTTCATCCTTTCAATAAGTTTCCCTCAGAGAATCTCTGCTAAAGAACAAACATTTAAAAGGGATGCAGGAGCTTTAGTTTTATACACAGCCCTGCTATATTATTCATTGCAATCCATTTTTAATGTCACAGAAAGAAAAGTAAAATATATTTTGATTTCTGGGACTAGCCAAGTGATCCAGGGAATCACAAATTCACAAAGGCTGAAGACAAATGAATATAGTGAAAAAAAACCCCCACCTCAAACCCCAAAGCAAGCCTAAATCCTTCTAGCCTCCAGGAACCCAAAGGTTTTCATGAAAGATCTGGGAAAGCTCTTACTGGTTGAAAGTCTCCTGAGACTGTCACCATGGTTGGTATAAAGATGCTGGGAACCTCTGACCCACCAGCATTCAACATACTTCAGACACTCTCTTTTCTCAGTGAAGAAATAGGTCAGCAAGAGTGAGATAATAGAAGAAAAAAGGCTGAAAACAAAGCTGTAGCTATTAACATAGCTGTTGGGATTAAGATGAAGGTTTCTCCTGCCTCTCCTCTTCTCTTTACTTCTTTTAAAACAACCAACCTTTATCCTTTTGGTACATTTGTTCATAAACAAACTCATTTTGACTAAATAATTGCAATGATTTATGTGAGCATCCTTTTTAGTGTTTGAAACCTGGGTACTACTTTGCAAGAACAAAGAGTGAATAATGTTCTTTGCTTTGTTTATGAATTGTCAGGGCTAATGGTTTTTCTTTGTGTTGTATTCTCTTGGAATTCAGCAATTTATCTTCAATCCAGGAGAGTTACAGCATCTAGTGCAGAATCGATTTACAAACCTCTCTGAACACAAGAGTGCAGATTAAACCTTTTGGACACTCTGTTCTTCAAACATGAGCACACCTTTTATGCTACCCAGAGATGGAATCACATCATTGTCTGAGAGAATAAACAGAGCAGAGCAGGGATTTCAGCTTTTGTTCTGCAACTCACAACAAAGAGTCTAATCAACTGTAATTTTCAAGCATGCAATTTGAAGTTGGGAAAAATGTGTCTGGTTAATAGATTTTTCCATAGACTAAAAAAAACTTAATTTGCATTGTAGGATGACAAACATTTGATAGCAACCTACCCAAAACTGATCAGAAATTTGAGAATAATAGACACAGTTGACTTTTAAATGCTGACTGTGAGGGCTAATCAATTTAAAAAACATCATTATTTTCATGGTGAAATGATTATGTCACAAAAGTAATTCTCACAATTTAGTAACTTACTATTTCAGTGGTCTCTTATGGATTCTTAGAGACTTAGCTTAACAGAAGAGAACATATCTCTGTGCAGGTAGTTGATAGCACTCCAGAGGATACACCCTTTTTTTGGGGGGAAGATGTTATTCAGCTGCTTGTCAGAAATACTAAAAGCAGTGTAAATGTTGGTAAAATTAGGACATCCCCTCAGTCATTTTGTTTTTATATCTCACCTTGACCTAGGCAAAGTTCAGAGTTGCAAAGTTTGGTTATAGGCTGCAGGCGGGTTTCTCATAAAGACATCAGAAGGTTTTAAGGGATTCACCATTTACCCAGACTAAAAGGGAAAGAGAGGATTTTGTTATTAGTAAGTGCATTGACTGCTAAAAACAAGAGAGTGGAAAATGCCAAGGTTCATGAAAGGCCTCTGGGAAAGAGGATTAAGTAAAGAAATAAAACCTCTCAGATTCCAAAAATGGTTGTAGTTCAAGCCAAATTTGATTTTGATGAAAGGCAAGTTCTATGAGGAAGGCATTCAAGGTGATATTTAGGCAGTTTTTCAGTCCATTAATTTGTGTTGATGAACAAATCTCATTACAGTCTGGACAGGAAATATTCAGGGAAGCAAAACTAAATGCAAGAAAGAAAATTATAGGAAGACATTAACAAAGAAATAGTTGGATAAGCTTTACAAAGATTAAGATACAAAAAGAAATCAAAGTTCTAGGGAAAGCTGAAAATATGAAGACAAGTAAAAGGAATGAAGATATTTCTAAAATGGGACTGATTTTGGGAAAGAAAACACTCAACAACTTAAGGAGATGAGGAATACAGAAATGGAAGGAATGTACAAAATGGTTAAGCAGGAAACAGTGGCAAAAAAAAAAAAGTAATGTTAAAGAGAATTTTGGGAGCATTTTAACTCTGATATTAGTTTTGATGGAAGTATGTGTGTAGGGAATTAAATACGTGAAAGAACTGACCACAACTAATAGTTGAGCTGACTTGGTGAAAAGATTCTGCTGAAATACAAATCAGAAGAACCACAGTGGGAGGAAAAATTTGCAGGCAGAAGCCATTTTAAAGAGTAAAAGAGGTTGACAGTTAGGGCAACTTCAAACCATCCTGAAGCTGCACTGTCTGGCTGTGAAGAAAATGAGAAGGCCAATGATGACATTTGTCATTTTCATTGACTTTTGTTTCAGCTTAGTTGGAAGCATTGCAGAAAGCTGCAAAATCACATGACATTCAGGTAAGATAATTGCAATTCTGAAGGCTGTGTTTGAAGGCTCCTGCAATACTGCAAAAAAATTAATGACAAATTAAACAAGTCAAAGCTTGGTATAAAATAGGGAAGCAGAGAATCACTAGAGCTTTTCATCATATTCTTAAACTAGACAGTAAGAATGACAAATGAGGTAGAGGGTATGACTTGAGATGATTTAAAGCTAAAGTCCTTAACTAACACAGATGACATCATACAGCTGAAAAAAAGAAAGGGCTTGAATTATTGATGAATCAAATTAATAATTAACCTTGGAAGATTGGTTTGGTCAACTTTGACTCATAATAAATGCCAAGAAGATGAAGCAGCTGCAACATGAAAGAGAAGCACTAGGAAGGGCAAGCGAAAGGTGGCATCTGTGAAGTCGAAGAATATGCAAGACTCAGGAAACTGCAGAGAGGAAGCTTGACCACTACTGAAATTTCCTTCAGAATGAGAATAAAAGCTGCTTCTCAGCAACTGAAGACATTATAAACTGATAAAAACCTTGCCTCTCAAAGTGCAAACATGCCTGTTCTGTGCACTATCAGGCAGCATTGCTCTATGGGCTGGCAGCAGTTACTAGAGAGAAACAAAATGAGGCATTTGGCACGAAAACAATTTGAAAGACATGAAGGGAAAGGATTTTACTTGAAGAAAGTGAAAGTAAAATGGTATATGAAGTGAAGGTTAGCCATTGGATATATTAAAAAGATAATGGTAGTCAGACTGCAGAAGACAGAATAGTTCACAAAGAAATGCTATAATAAATGGTAGAAATGCAGCAAAGTCTGCTTAGTGGTCAGCTGTCTGCAAGCTGTATGGGCTGATACTAATTCAAGGATTAATAGAGGAAGGTGGCCTATGCAGGCATGACCCATACAGCCTTTCTTGTCTGAAAAGGTATTCTGTAATGAAAAGATGAGAAATGGACAAAAATAGTAAATAACCTCATTCATTTAACTTCTGGAGAGGAATGCAGTGGAGAAATATTCTTTGGGATATTTTGCCTTCTTCAGATATATCCTCCTAGGCATCTACTGTGTTTTAATTACCTGTAGGCACTTACCACCTACTATATAACTTTATTACCTTTTTTTTTATGCTGTTAGTGGAGTGGAATTGGGAGGGGGGCTTTCCCCCTACCCCATTGAGCTTTAACTAGTGAAAGCCAGAACCTCTTCCTCTGGTGCATCTCACCCATGAATTTGGATGATTCTTGCTGTGTACCAAATGGATCAGGGTATCATGCACCACTTACATGATTCTTCATCCTAGTTCTGATACTTTCTGTTTTCAAAATGCAGACAAATGTTGCTCCATTCCTTGGGGCAGGGTTTGGAATATGATCAATTTACTATAGATATGAAGCAAAAAGAAAATGCCTCCTCATTTTCACCAGCCCTGCACTTCTGTTGTTTGGCTCTGGCTTCCTGCATAACAATTTAGGCCTCTTTACACTTGTGCAAACACTTTGCTATGTTCTTTTCTGAAAAAAGAATCATATATAGAAGTATGAAAAGAAATGCTGGAGCCTTTGGTAATTTCTTTCCAGGACATGTGTATTTTATGGATGCTGTAAGGGAGACCTATGTGGCTGGGCCTCAAGGGCATGGTGAACTTTGGGGCAGGGTGGCTCAGCTGCAGCAGTGCCCTTGCTCCTACTCCTGTGTCAGTGTATGTCATGGCAGTTAATCTGTTAGATGTCCTGCAACAGTGTTAGTCCCTCAGGTGTAGCAACATCTGTTTGTTGCTGTTCTCCTCACCCTCCTGAGCTGCAGTATTTTGCCCTCTGAAGGGAATGGCTTCACATCTCTCCCTTCTCAGACAGAGTTGCCTTTGGCTGTTGTGGATGGTGTCATGCACTTCATTCATAAAAGAGAATTAGCAGTATGTTTACTGATGTAAAGCAGAGATTTAACAAAGTTTGATAGTAAATGTGGTGGTGTTTTAACAAGATTTGATGGCAAGGTTACACTTGGGTATTTACTGCATAGACAGGGTCAGAAAAAAGCTGTCAGGGAGACTGTCCTGCTGAGTCCTGAGCTTCAGAGAGGACCCTTTTGTATTATAAACACTTTCTCTGATGGAACTTCAAGTGTGGCTGGATCCAGACTTGGTCACTGGTTTGTCTAAAGGATTATATGTGCATAATCCTTTATATCATTTAGCTAAGATTTCAAAGTTTCAGTGCTCTTACTCCTGAGTCCCTTAACCAAAGATCTGATGTGAGAAAGATTCTGTTAAACTAGAGGAGTAACCTTGAGAGGCAGGAATGCTCAGTGGTCCCTAACTCTCTGTCCACTATTCATGGAGTCAGAGGGTTGACTCAGCCATATTTGCATACTGACTATAGATGTTAGTTTGTTCCAAATTTGGCCTAAGTTGGACATTGACTGGCACTGTGGTTACATGGACACATTGCTCAAATTAGCCCTTGGCTTTTGTGTCATCATTTGCCTCTCCCAAATGCACATGACCAACTACATCCATTAGCACCTCCCCTGGTGGCTATCACTTGAGCAGGGTTATGTTAGAGGCAGAAGGAGTTCACTGCCACATCAGCCCTTCTGCTCTCTTGCACTTTTGAGCTTGAACTGGTACCTGAGCCTATATCTGATCATCTCTTCATTATTTTTGGTCCTATTTACCACATAACTGAGTCTTTTCTGATTAACGTGAGTATAAGAACTACCCAAGACATCTCAAATCATTCCTACAAGAAAAGCTGAAAGTTTAAAATAGCCAAAGGTTGACATAGTCCTTATTTAAACACTGCTTTGTGCTTTATTTTTACTTAATCTGCCCCACTGCTGTTCAGAAATGATCCAGAGAATCCCATTGCCCTTTGTGAAGGGGTATATATTATCACCACAAGCATTGCTTCAGCTGCCTAGAGTTCAGTGATGTAAACCATCCTGCATAAGAACCAGGGGAGAGGTATTAAATTCAGAACACATACCTGCCATTACAAATTTATCAGTGCAAATATAAAAAAAAAAAAAGGATGTTCTTTCTGTCAAAGACTGTGCATGGAGCTTTGCCACTTTGTACTGGCAGCATCTAATGATATTTCATTCTTCTCACTCACTTATCAGAAAGAAACACACCTGCAGGACTGGAAATGAACACTTTCCCCCCTTTCAAACTCATATATTATTTAAAATCACAAAATATTACTTTGAGACTTGCTACATAAATTCTGGAAAATGTGTAACTCTTACCCTACAGCATAACCAAGTTAAACTGCAAGCCACTGCATATGGAGAACTTGGCCAGCCAGCTGAGCAGAGTCTACAGACATCTTGATACACTTGTGCAGTTCTCAAGGACATCAGTGGGGAGTCAGTGTGAAGATCAAGTCCCTGACAACTAACTCTTTTTATTTCAAATCTGCATGTGCATAACTCTGACTGACACACTCATTAACTACAGTATCACAGAACAACCCTTTAAGACCCTGGTATCCTATATATAAGCTTATTTGTCAAACAAACTGGTTGCTTTGCACCAAAACTTAACTGGGTCAGGTGATCTCTGGAAAGTTTTTACATGGTTTTACACCTTTTGTTGTAAATAAACAGTGTATTTTTACAGATGGTTTATTCAGAATCATTCCAGTGTGATGTATGGCTCTGCTCCATGTCTGTTCTGATTGCCCAACACTCTTTTTTTTCTATTTGGTTGTTTAAATTCCACTTTTCTAGTTCTGCCCCATGACACATTTCTAACCAAGAAGGGCAAAAGTCAGATTACAAGACAATAAGAAAGTTCTTTGGATGAATAGTTTATGGCATTTCTTGTACATGTGACTTTCATCCCCTGTCACTACACGTTATTCTGAGAAGAGAAATACTCTGTCAAACATGGATCTCAAGAGTAAGAGAAGCCTGAGCTTTAATTTAGAGTTCCTACATTCTTTTTATTGCATGCATTCATTGCAAATTTTGATATTCTTTTGTCCCTGAAGAAACCCACAAAGACAAAAAGCTTTCCAAAACCAAGCATTTCTTAATTTTCCAAACAAGCCATCACTGTTCCCAACAGCAGTCTGACACCTTTCTGCTTTAGAAGGGTAATAAACAAACTACATAGTTTGCATTGATAACAGCAAGTTTTTCTTAAACATCTCTTCACAGAATCCTTAGTTGCAAGCTTTTTATATAGCAACCTTTAGTACACTTCAAAATATATTTTTTATATGTTTTAAATCCTATTATTCTTCCCTCACTTACTCAAGAGGTTAAATAGCTCTGCAAGCAAAACAGTCTCATAAAATAATGATGAGGAACACATAATTTTACTTGCTTTCCTTTCAAAGATTTCTGATACAACAAAGATGTGCAATAGCAATTAAAAAAGCCAAAACCTAAACAGCAGGATTTGGGTTTGAGATTCCTGGCAAGAACACAATGCTCTCTGTCTTTGATAACTGACTTCCTGACCTGAAGAAGTTACTTGACCTTCAGCCTTTTGGATGTTGAATACCAGTAAAAATGTGCTGTGGGAGCTAAAGAAAGGGAAGGTCTCCTAGTAGTTCATGGAAGTTGAATGGAGAAGGTAACACAAGGCTAATTGAACTCCTGTCCCAGCTCTATTAGTCACTTACCCCTGTGACCTAAGTCAGTTCTCTTCTCTGTACTTTGCCTTTTGGACTGAAATGTCTGATCAGGCTAAAATGATTTTGGAGACATGTATATGTAAAGAGCTTGACACTGAGGGGTTGAACCATTTCAATTGCTAATGTATTGCTGCACAGGAAAGAAATCATAAAGGGCATTGTCCTGGTTTCAGAAGGGGCAGAGTTAATCTTCTTCCTAGTAGCTAGGACTGTGCTGTGGTTTGGGCTTGGTGTGAGAATAATGTTGAAAACAGACTGATGTTTTTAATTGTTTCTGAATATCACTTACCCAAAGTCAAGCATTTCTCATGCTTTGCCAGTGAGCAGGTGCACAAGAAGCTGGGAGGGAGCATGGCCAGGAGAGTGACCTGAACCAGCTGAAGGAATGCTCCATACCACAGGACATCATGCTCAGTATATGAACTGGGGGGAGCTGGCTGGGGGGGACTGATTGTTCCTCAGGGACTATCTGGGCATTAATGATAACAATGAAGTGAAGGATAAGTGGAAGAAGAAAGAAGAAAACTAAATAAAACAAGTGATGCAAAGTCAACCAGTCCCCACCTTCCATGAATACACTGATGTCCAGCCAGTTCCTGGGCAAAATATGGTTAACACTCCTAAACCTCCTTATTTTCCTTTTCATTCCTGAGCATGATATCATAAGCTGTGCAATATCTCTTTGACTTGTTTGGGTCATCTGCTCAGTTGTCTCCCTTCCCAACCTCTTGCACAACCTCCCGGTCTGTTCACCTGGGGGAACAGAGTGAGAAATAGAGAAGATCTTGACACTGTGCAAGCCCTGGTCAGAAAAAGTTAGAACATTAGTCTGTTATCAGTATAGCTTTGGTAAAAATCTAAAACACAGCCCATATGAGCTGCTATGAAGACAACTAACTCTTATTTCAGCCAGGCCTGGTACTAAATATATTACATAAACTTTTTTTTTTTAACTGACTAATTCCTTTTTTTCTCCTGCCAAGACAAAAGTCAGAGTTATTGCATATCTTTCTTCTATAACAGCTGATAATAAGCAATTAAAAGCAATCTACAGACTGCAGTTCCTTGCTCTGCTCAAGGTGATTGCAGAAGAAATGCAGAATCCTAAATAAAAGTCTTTGCAATAAAACCTTTGCATTTTGTAACTTTTAAGGCAAAAAAGAAGCATATCACAAGCTGTTGTATGAAGTGATTATCCATATGGTTCTACACTTAAAAGTTACAGGATGCTTTAGATCTTAAAAATATATGTATTTACCTTTGCTGCAGTGTATTAAAGTATCCATTTATAGAATCAGGTGGAATTCTGTGCTAAGATACTCTGTTCAAAAAAACAGACACTTTGTGGCCAAAATTATTTGCAAATATATGTTATATTGAATTTTTGGTGGTTGTTTCAAATTCTGTCTCTCCAGAAACCTTGAAAGCATACTACAGTTGAAAGGGTTTTGTTTCTGCGAATAAAAATATTCCCATCTCCTTTCCTTTTCCCCCCCATTGATATATATCTGAGGTCTCACTGCTCACAGTAATTTGAAAGCTTTGTTTCTGATGCCAGATGTTCTACACAGCACCATGGGAACTTGAGTGATCCCCATACAGAAAAGTTCATTTGTGTTATGTGTTTCTATCAAGAGCTTGTAGGAAAGTGGTTGAGTTGCACAAAATTATTAACAATAGCTTTGATAATGCACCCTGAAAATACGATCCCTGAGATACACAACTGTTATTCAATACACAACAGTGTAAAAGAAAAGGATTTTGCATCTAAAAGAAAGCACATTGGTGCAAATAGGTTAACTATTTGAAAAGCTACAAATTAGTTCAGCTATGCAAAACAAGTTGCTAGTTTTATGGTCAAATAAATATCAACCTTAAATCAAATACCAACTTTAGAAAAATCAGATTCCATTTGTTTCCATTCTTAGGCAAACAAAGGCTGTCCCAGAGGAAACTCACAATCTTTTCAAGTTCTTTATTTCCTAAGACCACCTCTACTACACCCACTGCCTTCCTGCACCATTCCAAAGGTGTGATCAAAGTTCTTCTTTATTAGGTCCTGGAAGCGAGGGATGGGTGTGAATGTGTTGGGAGGAATAATTCACTTCTATCTAAAATTTCTGAAGAAACTTTCTTGTGAGCAAGTAAAGACTTGCTCAGTAACTGTATTGATTCCTGTCAGTGATTATTACATCTTCTCCTAATGCACTACCAGGTGGGAATTGTACTGATGCACTTGGGGGAGTTGCAATAATAGTAGATGATTCAGATGGCTGCTCACAGGACAAATGATGATTAGTATATAGAGACATCAAACACTGGGTGTGCATCGTCCCTGGATTGTGTTCTGATATTTACACATGGAAAGAAATCAATGACAAATTAGTTTAACAAAATATTAAAATTTTCATAGTTCTCCTGCATTTTATTTGGCAGTGTTTGAAACTTTCCCACTTTTGATACCTGGGATAACCGAGCTCAGATCTTTGGCTGGTACTATTGCAATACAAACCCTACCAATTATAAATCACAAAAAAAATTGGCATTGACTGAATTGTTTGCTGAAAATACCTAATATAGCTCTAGTTCCTCTTTCAGCCTTTCTACATAAAAGTCTGATATTTGGCAGTTGTTGTTGAAGTCAGCTAGTATTGATGTTTATTTTAAGAGGAGGGACCTCTGGTAGCTGGCTGACTCTCCTAACGTTCACAATTCATCCTTGAAAAGTAAAGACCAGGGAAGTGAAGACTGTTTGGCAAATTTTTCAAATTGTGCTTTGAAAATTGAGCACCTTGTAACTGCAAGTGCTGTGGATGCTTTATGTCACAACCCTGCATGCTAACGTTACCCAAAGATAAATGCCCTCGATAAACCCTATCATTTTCACACTCTGAGTGTAAAGTGTTGAAATAAAAAGCTGATGAAGCATAAAGTGTTGAAGTAGCATGTTATTTTCAACATTTTATCTGTCATTTGCCATTTATTTCAACACTTTATATGCTACATTAAAAACTCATCTGTCAAGTAAGCGTTTGAAGGCCTGAGGACATCACAGCGATGCCTCCAAGTAACATCAACCACTGGGGCACCACTGGTGGGTCAGGGATCATGAAAGGAAGACTGATGTACCTGTGAACACCACAGGCCTAAAGACCACAGGAGGATCTATGGAGATCCAGGAGCAGTGAAGCTGTAAAGCAGCTCTGAAGAGGTTTTAGACAGAATGCTCTTCAGGAACAGCATGAGACTAGCTGGATACAACCCACACATCTTTATATTTATTTTTATATATATATATATATATATATATATATATAAAACAAAAACATTTTTTCTACTCTTCAGGAAAGCTCTAATGAGTGCTGGAGCCTGTGAAAGGGAGGAGTGAAACTACAAAAAGGAGCTAAAACACAGTTGAAGAGAAGACCTCTGGTTTGGTGACAATGATCTCTTAAACTGACTCAGCTTTGCATGGAAACATAGGTTAACTACTTGTGTAAGCAACTCATTGCTTGATTACCACTCACCTTGCAGCCCATACTGGGAAAATGAGCTCACTGCTGTAAGCTGCTCCCACTTGAAAGAAAGATTATCCAGGTTACTGATTCTTAATTACACTCTCTTGTTGCCTTTCTACTAACAAGCACTGAAGCAGCCCTTTGGTATGTCATTGCCAATTTCAGGCACGCACAGGAATGGAAAGGTAGAAGTGAAAGGCCAATATTAGCTACAAAAGAACTGGCATCCTCAAAACAATATTTAATTTGCAGACTGATCTGGATAAACATGTCTATTAGTGCTCTAGCCTTATCACAGGGGGGTTTAGTTAAATATCAAAGTGTGACTCTTCAGATTACACATTAAATGTTTGGTCCCAGGAAAAACTTAGGAGTGAATTAACTGCAACTAAATAGCAACTTCTGACATGCTCTCAGGCTACAGCCTGAGAGCATCAGGGACAACTCCTTGTTTCATAAACTTTATCTTTTCCCATAAGATGAAAATGTTTGATTTCTCTGGTACAGCAGGACAGGCTCTGAGAGGCTTAGTTGTTGAACAAGTTGTATATTAATAGTTGTTTATCACTGATTTTTATATCTTGCATTTAGGGATGCTCATTTCAGAGGGAAGTATATCTACTGTGCTGATTGCTGGGAGGCTAGTGCTGAACAGACTTTTCAGACAGCATAATTAAATGATTTTCAATCATCCATGTGCCAAAACACTCATAGAGTTACACCTACCTTTGACAGGTTGAGAAGGTTATCTACACAGTACTGGAGATGAATTACCCAATGCAAATGCTTGAGGCTGCACCACTGAAAACAATCCTTACAGAGAATAGTGCTGGAGGTTGAATGCAGCAGAACATCTCCTCTTCCCTTGTGACAAGGGCCACACACTGCACCCATTCTGCACCAGCATTGGCTGCAGAGGGACCAGCTCATCCTCAGACTGTCCTCTCTGCCACATGAAACCTAACTGTTCCATTGACCTCAGGTCATGGAAACCCAATAAGCTGTAGAGGGTTTGCCATATAGACCTGACAACTTCTAGATCTTCATCTCTTTCTCAGGGACCAATATGCCTTCCATAACCATAGCACTAAAAGCTATGGTCACAGAAACAGAGGTGAGGCCTGATGCAGTCTGTACCAGGAGAACTGATGCAGATGCACAGGATGCTCTCTTGAAAACAAAAATAAAACAGCTTTATGTGGATTGGAAAGGACACATGGAAGAGAGTGATCAGCTTACCCCTGGGTAAATGTGCCAGTCTTGCAGTAGATCTGGAACACTTTAAACACTCTGTCAAGTTTTCAGCATTTCCCCTCTTGTTTAGAACTGGGACAGCTTAACCTGCTGTGGATCTACCATTACTCATTCTTCTCCCAGCTGGCTTTAAACCTCATTCTGCATTAGGTCTCACTAGTGACAGCTGTGAAAAAGGGGTTTGTTACATAATGCTGATGCTGTGGAGACTAATCATGTTGGTTTCAGCTGAGGTTTCCTCCAGAAGAGCTGCTCAGGGCTAGGATGGAGGTTTCTGCTGAGAGTGAATGCACTGATGTTCAGACTAGTTATTTCAGTGGATGCTTTCCAGGCATGTGCCATTGACATCTCAACAATTCTCACATTAAATGAACACAGAAGAATTGCAAATTTTCTATTACACTCTGAAGTGGGAAGACCTTTTGTAATGAGAGAAGCTAGGGAAACGGTCCTGAAAGATCTAATCAAAACTATTTAGCAACCTGTTTATTACTTTCTGACCATAGGTTTTGCTAAAGACTGAAGAAAAGTCTAAGAAAACATGAGTTCAGAAAACAGGAAGGGAAGTGTTGCATGGTCTACTTTGTTTTATCCATAGTATGGTGATAGGACAAGAGGAAATGGCTTCAAGTTGTGCCAGGAGAGGTTCAGATTGGATATTAGGAAGAATTTCTTCCCCCAGAGGGTTATCAGACATTGGCCCAGGCTGCCCAGGGAGATGGTGGAATCACCATCCCTGGAAGAGTTCAGAAAGGTGGATGGTTGGGCTCCATGATCTCAGAGGGCTTTTCCAACCATAATTATTCTATGATAAAACCCATCCTAAGGTCTAGTGGGCAGTTATCACTAGGCTAGAATGAAACACTAAGTGGAGAGAAAGAGTTCAATTAAATTAATCTCAGGGTACAGCCTTCATTACCATCAGACAGACAAGAAGTAAGAAATCCTTGCCTGCTTTAGTTTTGTTTTATAGCAACCTGCTGATCAGATGAGATCTAGGTGAATATAAAGGAGGTAGAGCAAAGATTGTGATTTGTTTAAAGGTAGATTATGTAGAACTAAGCTTCTTAAAAGATGTTTTTCTAATACTCCCTTATTTTTTCTGGGGTTCTACCCCAAAGGAGAAACAAAAAGGGCAGTCTTTTGCACATGATATCCAAATCCTTTGGAAATGTTTGGAGTAAAAGACTTTATTTTTGGAAATTATTAGTAGAGATGAGGGTTTTCTTGTTTAGCAAAGACAAAATTAGGGTTTTGTCTCTTTAACACCAGGCTAGTGAACTCCAAATCCTCTCTTTCTTGCTGAATGGCAGCAGAAATACACAAAAGTATTTCTACGGTTCAGGATAGGAAATCACCAGGTGGTACTTGGTATAATCTTCCCTGTCAAATTTGTTCCAGTTGGCATAAATTACTTCAGTACTGACTGAGACAGAGAGAAAGAGAGAACAAGAACAGCCTGATGGCTTTGGAATACCTCTAGTGCTTTGTAGGTGCTGAAGTGAAATAACTAAATTATTGGCTGAAGAAATGTAGCCCTTCTCAAAGAAAATATAACCACTTTATTACATTTGTCTTTAGTTTCTTTTAAAAGAAGACCATATTTCCAGAAGATTTCAATGTCTACCACAGTACAGAAGTTATCACAAAGAAATTAAGGGCATATATATATATATATATATTTATGACTTCTCTGCATAGCTACTCATTTTTTTGTTTCTTTGTTTTTTCTCAACCCCTAAATCAAACCAAACAAAAATAGAGGTTAAAACATTGCAAATCTGATAGGTAATTCTTTTCCAACTTTTCAGATTAAGGTATGGAAAACTTTGAATAAAAATATTCAGGAAGATGTTCTGTGAGTCCTATAGTGCATGGGTTTTATAAGTGAAGAAAGCATTTGCATAATAGATAGATTATTGATAGTCCCCATCCCTGTAATGGATCCAATTGATAGAGCAAATTTTCAGTGGATTCAAACACCAACATTTAAGAAGCTAGAATCAAACCAATATGCATGTTACACATGACTGACAAAGATGAATTAAGCTGTTTTATCTAGCATAACCTTCTCTGGATTATTCATACATTACCTTCATCATGTCTCATGCAGTAAGAGTGATTCACGTTTTCCTTACCATGGTGCCTGTCATCTTGTCATATTTTAATGTCAACACTGTTTATTAGGGACATTTTGCCCAGGGGGGTTTCATTTTTGCCTTTCCATCAGTCAAGAGAGAAAATGCCACTGTGTCCCTGTGATTTTGCCTAGCATCACACAAACATTCCAAGTTGGTGACTAACTGTGCTGTCATAATAAGCATTGAGGATTTATCAAATGTATTTTGTTGGCCTTTCTAACTCTGCTTTGTTGTTTTTTTTTTTTATTGTTTAATGACTTTCCTTTTCTATTCCCACACTGCTACTTGCATCTAGGTTGGGTCTGCAGATGAAACATTTCCATAACAGCTTTATGAAACTGAATCCATGGGCAGCAGAACTCCACAGAACTGTTCACCCTAGTATAAAGAATCTAGGCTTTATAAGAGTGGATCCTTATTTCTTTAAAATTTGTTCTGTCTAGTTGACTGCAAGCTCTAGCAAAAATATAAACTTCTTTTTCTTCCCTCTTCAACCTCAAATACTGGATATGGCAACTTCTTCAACTTTTTGGTGTTTTATTGACTTTGATAATATACACTTGTGCATAGAAAATAACTGATTAGGCCATAAATGCCTCATCTTGCTGGGGCAAGGATGGGAAAGGAACTGCAATTTAAACAAACAAAAAATCACTGAGCATTCAGTCATGTGGAAAGAATTTCAGGGTCCAGCTATGCAAGCAATGGAAGGAACATTTCCTTCAGTTAGTAAGCTACTTCAAGGAACATCATTAGGTCACTATATATTCCTAAAAGAGGGCACAAGAAGAATAGAAGCACCAAAGTTCAATGTTGTAAATGGAGATTTCCTTTCCAGTGCCTGACAGTTATGAGGCTCTGGAGGTGTTGCCTTACCTGAGCTGTGAAGTTCTAGCCATGACTTAGGGCAGGCTGCTGTCCCCAGGTAGGAGCAGTTTGTCTCTGGAGCTGGGCACTAACACCTTGACTCTGCTCCAGAAGCTCTTATCTATGCTTTTAGGGACTGAACTGGCACACATTGTGTACACTAATGAAGAGATCAGATGCTGAGATTTATTTACAGTAACACCAGTAATGAGAAAAATAGGCTAAAACTGAAACTAGAAGAAAGAATAGACCTGAGAAAAAATGAAGTCTTCAAGAAGTCAGAGCTCCCTGGGGAGAATGGCTAACTGTGAAGAACCTTTCATAATAAATAAAATAAAGGTTTGCTAATGACTGTCAGGTAGATTTGTGGGTGACTCTGTACTGTTCTTTGCACTCTCTCATGTGAAATGTTGCTGTCTTTTTACACAGACTGCAGGAATTTCTGAAGCATGCTTCCAGCTAATCAAAATCAAGTTGCCAGCAAAGAAGCAGCAGTAAAGTTGATATATTTGAATCTAACATTAAAATTCAACAATAATCCTTCACTCCTTGAGTGTGCTTCTATTTTATTAAGCATTTCAATGCAATATAATTAATTTATTAGTAGCAATTAACATACTGGTAGCAATATCCTTGAACAAGGGCTGTAACTCAAGAAATCATGCTTAATAAAACATCTACAGTGCTTCTAGTGACTCCTGCATAATGGGAGACCTGCTACCCAAATGTCTGAGAGTCAATACAGAATTGAACTCTATTAATCAGGAACTAGAATAGAACTTATTGTGCATCAGATATTTTATATTATAAAGAGCTGCTATAGCACATGCACAGGATGAGCTGATGAGAGTGTGTTATTTGTCTTTGGTTTATTTATTTGTAAATGTTAATAAACCACTTTCAGGCATGCACAGTTCTTTTGTCTTCTGTAAGACAATCTCACACAGCTTAGGAAAGCAAGTTCACTGTTCATTAGAGAAGTGCCACCCAGAGGGCCCTTTCTAAAAGCTTTTCTGTATTCCAGCTGAAAAAAAAAAATCTGAATGTTTTCCATAGCTTTGCACTTCAATTCTGATGTACTGTTATTACCAGTATTGCAGGAAAAAAATGGTATTTCTTATTGTACTGCCTTGTAGACCAGTGTCACTAGGGAAATATCAGAGCCTGCTTTATAGACAACTGTCTTATTTTAGATATAGGTATATCATAAAAAAAAAGATATGTGGCAGGCTCTCTTGGAGTGCAATATTTTCCACCCAGGTGAGAATCTCCTTTTATTTCCCTTATACAATAAAAATCTATCCCCTATTTACCACTGGTTCTTTGTCTATTTACAATTTAATAACACCTTTACTCTCTCTAGTTTGCAAAAGCCAAACAGCTTCCTCTCAGGGTGTTGGTCATTGGCTACCATTTTCTTTTTACCTCCAAACCTGCACAATTAACTTCTGTCACCTTAAAAGCCTTTCACATAACAGATTGCTCCAGTTGTTGAAGCATATGTAATTCCATTCAGCAGACCCTGTCCTGGGGCAAGCTGGTTTCATGCAATTTTTATAACACCTTTTTTCATTATTTAAGCAAAATGAAATCTTTAGGACAGTATGATTAAACTGAAATTGGAACTATTAAATGTATTCTGAGAAAAGAGAGACTTCTGCCATCTGTATGACAAGCAGAATTCTTTTCTTTATTTTTTTTTATAAGTAAGAAAAAGTTGAATCCACTTGGCACAGATATTGGCCACACATCCAAGACTGTCATCATTATGATTTTTCAGGAGTTGATATTAGAGTTTAGTATTTTATGGCTTGGGTTGGGGTTTAATTCAGTGGAAACAGAGCCAGGGATTCATGTGACATTACAAGCCTGTCTAAAAATCTTTTCTGACTCTGCAAGAGAAAATCTGTAAAAACCAATCTGAGGAGTTAAAAAGAGTCAGGCAAATGTTATGCAAATAATCCCAGTGAGGTGTTGCTTCAGTTTTGAGAACTCCTAATTGCCAGTACAGAATACATGGATAAATGTTGTAAACTGATTACTAAAGCTTGCTGGGATGGGAATTTCTGCTTTGTGGGACATTCCAGATTGGATGAGAACAAAACCCCAGCCCTGCAGTCTCCTGCTTTACAGAACAAACTATTTTGAGCCTATAACCTCTCCAGGATCAGGCAACCTGGGCACCCAGCCAGGCAGATGGGGAGCTGGGCAGCAGGTACAGCAGCCAGCAGGCAAAAAGAGGGCTAGGCAGGCAGCCAGGCAGGCAGCTTGCAAGTCCATCTGCCAGCCAGGCAGGCAAAAAGCTGGCAAGATAAGGTGTTGGTTGTTTCCCCAGCTGCCCAGCAGGACAGGCTGGGAGCTGGTCAGCCAAGCAAGGCACCCGCCTGCCAGGGCAACAAGCAGGATAACCCTGCTGCCTGCTGCTCTCTGTCAATGGCTCTGAAGGAATGCATGTGTTCTTGTGCAATATGCCAGTTCTAGTCTTCTGACATCCAGCTATTCCAGGAGAATGTATGGAACTAGCTCTTCTTCTTACAAGAAATAGATGTACTTGATATATTGAGATACAGACAGCTGCAATGAAAGAGTTGGTTGTTTACAGAAAGACTTAGGCACAATTTAGGATTAAAATTAAGACATATAAACTACCTGCTGCTTGGTTGCCTTTAGCTCACTGCTCAAATTTGTATTTTGAAGGTGTTCTGCTGTTAGGCATTTGCAGAAGTATGTCATGTTCAGCAGCTTCCCACTTTCTGCTACCTGATGGGATCAAAGAAGTAGGCATTTTCCTGCCTCAGTTTCTGATTAAGTTTTATCTGGTGCATGCTTTTGGAGCATATCTAGGTCTTCCTAGGATACCTGTAGATGCATGGCACACTGATGATTGCTGATTCCTGGTTGCTGCTTCAAAAAATGGTTATTCTATTTACTAAGGGCAAGGTAGACTGTGTCCTCCTTCTGCCTAAAGGATTTGAAAATCATAGCTAGAAGGACATCCTAAAGACAATGATTGAAAGAATTAGGCAGTGGAAAACTTTGCCTCACTAGAGGTGATGGCACCATAGCACAAATTATTCAATACCAGAGACTGAAAGGCATGGAAAGATTATAGTCTTCACCTCTGCTAGAAGGCTGGTGCTCTGATTCTTACTTGAGGGCTGTTTCTGTACATTGTTGTAAGGAATTTCTGCATAAAAATGAAGAATGTGGATAGAAAAGGTGCTGGAACTCCCATCTGCCTGTTTGCAGATAACTACCATAGCCAGTGGACATGTATAATTACTCATATTTGCCTTTTTGCCCTGAAATATTTTCTCTTGAGAGCTCCAGCTCCAGTGGTCAGGGTAGAAAGCACTACACCATCCAGCCTGGGGTAAGGACACCTTCTCTAACCACTCATGGGGGTTTTAACACCAGCCTCTCACACATGATCTCTTCACAAACACATTCAAACAATCCTGCAAAATTTTATTAAAGTCCCAAGACAGTTGGAATAAAATCCTCCTTGCTTTGGAAGATATGATCTGAGGCAGCTCTGGGAGCTCATTCCTCCTTTCCTCAACCACACAGAAGACAGGAACACTTTTCCCAGCCTCTGAGACTTCTGTCCCTTGACCTACACATTTCCTATTAGCCCTCAATTGTGTCACCTCTCTTTCACCCCAGTTCTTTACTGGAAAGGAAAGGGGCAAAGGACACAGCCAGACTCTACAGTAATCAACAAGAGTGATGAAGATACCAGAATAAAGTCACTGTATAATTTTGTGCTGAGATTTGGTTTGGGTTGCTTTAGAATCACTGCATTACCATAACATTGTAAGTTGCTCATCACTCCTTTGTAACGTTTATGGAGTGCAAAAGGAACTGATCTCAATTCTCCTGCAGGCAACTTCCCTGACACAAATCCAATCCCTGTCAATAGGAAGACCAGCTAGCCAGTTCCTTTTCAGCAGCCCTTGGCAGAAAAGGAGCTATAGAACTGCTACAGAGATAATTGCTCTACTCAGCCCTACTGATACTGGAGAGAAAAGGCAATATTGGCAAAAATAAGCAAAGAATATGAAGGATTCAGCTTGCAGCTTCTCAAGGAATTTATTTGCATCCATTCAGCTATATGATGATTTTCAACACATAATCTATAGGCTTTTGAAGGATTGGGAGGTTTGCAAGAGCTTGCAGAGAATCAAGCCTGTTTGGGAAAGCATAAATACAGCAGACAAGGGTCTTTGCCTCCAGCATGAATTTCTTTTACACTGTCCATGGACAATTGTCCACATGTCCATCTACTTTCTGTCCCTGGACAGAAATAACTTGGCAGCACATTCACAAAAGTGACTCAGAAGATGTGGAGGTATTTTCTAAATGGTGATGACTATGGTATGGAAGTAGGTAAAACACCACTGCAAAAGCTGAACACAACCCTAAAGATGAGGAATTTTGACAAATTCTCCCTCCTTACAGTAGCAGTCTTGGTGTAAGTGCTTTCTAATTCAAACACTGAATCTCTTTTTATATTAATCTAACACCTTGATGATTGCTTTCATAAGTTTGATGAAGCAAAATACTGAATATAATTTCCTTCCTTTGTGAGTTGAACATTTTGCTGTTCACAAGATTTTTCTTTCACTTAATTAAACATTCTGTTCTAACAGACTTACTTTTTACCTCCTACTTTGTGAGAAGGAAGACAAAGGTAAGGCTGAAGCTCTTTCAGCAATAGTTGTGGTGTTAGATATCATAACACTCAAGCAGGATGTAATATTGATCTTTTGCTGTTATTTGGGGCAAACATAATTATAGCTCTTTTTTGTTTGCATAGCTCAGCAGCATTACAGGGCCTGACAGCTGTATGAGCATCTCAGAAGGAAAAAAAGAAACTTGTGAGAAGATTGTTCAGATCAAGTTTTGTGAAGTATATGCATTTTTTATATCTTGCTTTGTACTGCAGCTAAACTCACTAGGCAAATTCACATCTCAGCTTATTTACAAACCAATAATATTCTACTTACATATACCAGATCTGAATATAAATTATAATCTCCTGCTGAAATTTGAAAACAAATGGAGGCAATATTTAGAAAATAGGTAAGATGCTCAGAGGACTGGAAAGAGAAGACTCAGAGTCTCTTCACTTTTCCTCACTGCCATTATTTTATTTCATGACCCTGAGAAAGCCACTTCATCTTCAGCTCTATTTTCTCTGTAGTCCTTTGTTTGCTCTATCTAGCTAGGCTGCAGACTTCTGAGATAGAGACTGTGTCTACCTTTCACCATAGTGGTTGTAGAGCCTTAAGTGACACATCAATACGTATGTACCTAATAGATAATTCTGCCAATACATTTGCCAATACAAATTATTCCTAATTGGGAAAGTGCATAATAATTCATGAGAGGACTCTGGCTTTAAATGTTGCACTTCAGAGAGATCTGAAGTCTAAAGAGAAAGCATCAACTCTGCAACAATAAGGTAGAGAATTTCCTTCTTCAAGTGAATTGTGCTGGTTTTAGAGTTCTTTAAAACTGATGCAGTGGAAAGGTGGCCTTTGCTCTACCAGAGAGAGAACTGACTCATACAAATCATTTTTAAAATGCAAAAATTGTTACCTGAATCTTCCTGTATTATAGTAAAAGATTCAGAGCATTTGAGGAGTTATAATAAATCAGACTGAATCAGATCTGATTTCACACAAAACCAATTCTCTGTGAAGGTAGTTGCATGGATCAAAAATGCAGATAGGATCAAGAGTCTAATAGCAAGCAAGGTTATAAAGGAATAAAGTTGAATTTGGTGTATAACAGAAGAATGAAACCTAAAGACTATTACTGAATGTGACTCTTGCTTCTTCATCAATGGATTGCAGGTTCTACCAATAGGTAAGTTCTCATTCCTGAAAAATGCCAGCTAAGGTGATCACCAAACTGGGATGAAATGTTGCTTTACAACATGCTGGCAGTGACAGATTCAGGGAATTCAGCCAGCAAGCAGAGGAAGCCTTGAGCCATCCTGTGCTTTTCTATTTTGCTTTATTTTTATCAGGCAATGCTTTTGTCATCATGCATAGAAGCATAGAAGCTTTGCTTTTAGCTAGAAGGCATCTACACTGGAAAGTCTGCTGTTCTTTTGCAACTGTCTTTGCTAAAGAACTCACCTGCTTTTGTTGAAGTCTAGTCAGGAATGGCTATTTCCAAAGATTCCTTTCCATGGGAACTCATATGTCAGATATAATAGAAAAGTCTGTTTTCATGTTTTGCTTTTGCATGATGAAACTCTGGCAATGATGTGTTCCTTATGAAGACAAAACTGAATTCTTTCTTTTACTTTTCTCCTCCCAGGACACTTGGCAGGTCTGCTTTCTCATTTGAATCTTGCTCAAAAGGCAGTGCCATTGCTGCTCACTGATTTAATCTAGAAACAATTTCCCATATTGTGCCTCTTCTGCATTCTTCACATTCCCTTCTCTGAATATGAAGAGGAAGATTGATTTTCAGTTCTTTCTCCCAATTTTTCAGATCACCTAACTTAATAGAGTTGGTCCTGCTTACATTTAAGATCTGCTCCTGGAGCCTGAAGCTGAATGACACACACCCCATTCATTTTTCATATCCCATGGTTGTGCCTCATCTCAAACAACTCAACTCCTACAGAGGTGGATTCTGAAACCCATTACATTCTGTCCTGTCTCACTTGTAAAAAGCATTTTATAGTCTCCTTCCAGTCATACCCCTCCTGCAAAAGCCAAGTTTCCATAATGACTACTGATAGCCTTTGCATTCATTACCTCCTTTCTGAGTACCTTTGTCTTCAGAGGTTTGTATTTTACAAGCACACCCTCTTGAGCCATGACTATTTGCATCCTCCCTTTATTAAGGGAGGAACCTTCATCTGTGGTTTGCATTGGCCTGGAAATCAACAATAAACATTTTGAGGGAAATGGAAAAGTCCTCTGTGAGTCTGAAAGACAATATAAGCTACTTTTGCTGAACTGCAGATCAACACAGATTTTCTGTGATTGGAAATGCTGACTCATCACTGTCTTTTCATACTGCCTATAAGATCCTGTGAACTTAACTGTCAACTGCCAGGTTCTGGAGCAAGCAGACTTGTGTGTCTATTAACTTAAAAATAAATTCTGAAGCTCAGTTTACTTATTACCCTGCCTAAATGCATGGTGATAAATCAAGGGAACAGACAAGAAAAATTCCACAGGAAATAAAATAGAAGTAAAAGTGAAAGGGCTGTCATCCAGGAGAATGAAGGATTTTTTGAGGAAAGCTATTGACTGCCTGGCAATGCAAAGTCTGGCAAACTGTTAATTTCTCTACTCACATTTAGCCTCAGAGGGTGCCTGTTCTTTAAGGATGCTGGCTTGAAAGGGGAGGTGCTGGTGGATATGAAGAGTGAATCAGGAAATACTGACAGAGGGCAACACTACCTGCTAGGTGGCTTAGAGAAGAAGAATCAATTTCCCTCAGCCACCTCTGAAAAGGCAAGGCTGGAAACATGGTGGAGCTGCTGGGGAGAAAGATATCTATGGTCCTTTATTATTTTTATTTATTTATTATTTTGCACCCTATTTACTTTGGGATGAATAAATAATGCCCTGTTCTGAAGAAGATATTTTTAATTCAGTTTACTCTCCTGTCACAGGTTCCTGTAGTCAGTAATGAGACTTGTATAGGTACCAAGTTAGCTTACTGGAGCATGACCCTTACAGGCCTCATAATCAGGTCCCATAATCAGGAGTAGGAATTAAAAAAAGAATATATTAAGCCAGCTACATAAATCATCACAGAAAACAAGAAATATTTCTTGTTAGACAATATTTTGTTGTGTCATAAGAAGTTTCAAGATGTATATATGCATGTGTCATGTCTAATCTGCTTAACACATCCAACTTAAACAGCCAGTTCCATGTGATTCAGTTACATGGAAGCATCACACAATTACTGTGCAATTATTCTTGCTTCCCATCAAAACTCTGCTGATAACCTGTACAAGAATCATAAACTATATTTAATTAAATAATATCTGAGTGTCTATAGAAAGATATATGCAATGACTGTCTCTTTTCTTCTTGATGAAAATGCAAATGAAACCATTAATAGTTTGTACATGAGGCTTAGCTAGAAGTCAGCTAATGTGCATCCTGCTTTAAGCTAAATAAAAGAAGAATTGATCCATAAAATTCATTGATGTAAAATCTCAAATAATTTTTTTAAATGTATCTTTAAATATTCATTTTTCTCTGAGCTCTCTCTTAGAAAAAGAGCATTTCTTTATACTGACACCTGAAAAAAAAACTTAAATAAACTAATGGTGACTTTTTTCCCCTGCAGAATCCTAAAGTTATACAGTGAAATGAAAGTGCTTATATCGCAACCTCAGCTTTTATCTCAGAAACCAAATGCAACTTAAACAGGATATATTGCTGCAATGCAGAACCACATATTTAGATTCCATGCAGGAAAAATACTGTTGCTGCAAGACCATGTGATAGAAAAAAAAATGAATACCTGTCTTTCCTATAGCCTACAGAGTGACTAAAAATCCCAGAGTTTGCAGTTTGCTTAGTGTATTAACCTATGGACCTCAATATTGTAAAGTGAAAATATGGATCAGCTCTGACACTTCATTTTCATAGGACAAATAGTGTTTGGATTAAATATTTCTCAGGAATCTGAGGGAAATCAATAGTGTTTACAGAACTAGTAAAGCTTAGTTTGGATGCTGAATCTTAAACCTTTTGTTTCCAAGTTCTTATTGGTAAAGCCTTTAAAGTAAGCTTTGTTGCTAGAGTTTTGATCTTGTCTCTGTGACTCCAATTGTGAATGTAACAAGACTTAAGGAACAAAAAAAAAAGTGGAACTGAACCTGGCTTAATGTGTTTTATAGATTTTCTGTCACCAAATTATTATTACTGGTCCCCTGTTGGCACTGTTGCACAAAGATGTCTTAAATTCAACTTCCAACTATTTGATTGAGATTTTTCTATAACAAAGTTAAACCCCCAGGTGTTTGTCAGTAAACTCCCTGGAATATTGAGAGACTCTAAGAGACAAGAAAACACAACATTCAATGATCTGAACTGAAAATAGATCTTCTCTGCCCTGAGACAATCAAACTCAATCCTGCAAGTACTTGCATGTGTAGACTCTATAGAAGGATTCACAGGAAAAGATTTAATATTTAAGATAGATGAGTAATAAAGAAAGATAAGGGACATCATTAAAATTAAATTTTACAGAGGAATCAGTGATTGATAATATGGCATAAATAACAGAATTAAGCACATGTCTGCTTTTCATAGGTGATTATTGTCTTTTTAGAGTTCTTCCTCTGAACCACTCACTTGGCACTGATGAGATAAATGACTTTACAAGAATCACAGAACCTCAGAATGTTAGGGGTTGGAAGGGACCTCTGGAGATCATCCAGTCCAACCACCCTGCCAGACCAGGTTTGCCTAGAGCAGGTTGCACAGGAACATGTCCAGGTAGGTTTTGAAAGTCTCCAGAAGAGGAGACTCCACTACCTCTCTGGGCAGCCTGGGCTAGTGCTCTGGCACCCTCACAGTTTTTCCTTATGTTTAGATGGAACCTCCTGGGTTCTAGTTTGTGCCCATTGCCCCTTGGTCTGTCACAGGGCACCACTAAAAGAGTCTGGCCCCAGCCTCTTAACACCTGCCCTTTAGATACAGGTACTTTTCAAGAAAGCAAGGGATTTGTGAGAAAATACTGATTTATTGTCTTACTAGTTCAGCTAACCCTCTCTTAAATCATTTTATTACATGAGGGAAGGTCTCTCTCTATGAACTCATCTACCCTTTTAAGTAGTCACATTCCAAAAACACAAGAAGAAAAGTAATTTTTTCATCCCAACTCCAACTAGATCTATTTCTGTGCTCCATTTTTTTTTCTTTTCTTTTTCTGTCTGTGCTCCAAAGACAGAAAATCTGAGAGAGGAAGTCCATGAAGGATAAGTAGCAGATACAAAATTATTTAGTTGGCAGAGTGTGTATCACTGACTAAAATGGGACATGGCTCAAGTGCAAGCTTTACTGATTTAGTGTCTTCCCTTAGCAGGCTCCAACCAGCCAGTTAAAGCAAACTGCTTACCTACAGAGAAAACTTAAAGGAGTCAAGTATCATTTCTGGGGCTTTTGTTTTTCCCCCATCCACACTGAAAATCAGAGAAGCCATCTGAGGCACAGACATGTAAGTGCACCAGCTTAATGTATAACAGCACATAGACACTGTAGACTCTTAGAGGGGAAAACAAGGTGCAAGTAATTAATAATTCCTTAATATGACAAAAAAAGGCTTTGTGTGGTTAATTAAGGCTCTGGTTGGCAAAAAACAATGACTTTTTAGAAAGTGGATTCTATTTTGTGTTATGAAAGCAGGACTGGGAAATAATGAAGCAATAATAGTTTCCTGGATAGGAAAAGGTAGTGGATACTGCAGAGGCTGTAAAAATCATTGTGTTTGTGATAGGGTATCCCAATAGTTCTTCACAAGATTTCAAGAGAATTTGGTCAAATGAAAGAGAAATGCATAAAGATATCATCCAGAAGAACACCAGGCTGTAAAACTTGAGGAACAGTTCTCAGCAACAGACTCTGGATAGCAGATATGAAGAAAAAGAGCTTTGGATCATAGTATAGCATGTTCCAAACAGAAAAAAAATCCCTTCTTATTTCCCTTCACACATTATGAGTCCATTTTACAATATGTTTTCATATTTATATGAGCATTAAAATAAAATTGGCTTACTGACATGGGCATTATTTTTTACCTGACCAGTTCCCTAACAGTTCTGTTTATGGCCAGGAAGACATTGCCTAGTGAGCATCTTGCATCAAAGGCAAAGAACTGTAATACTGTAAGTGCTTTTCTGGATACCATCATTTAACCATATCTGTTTGCTTTATCTTGGCTGCAATTTCTGTTACACTGAGGCCAACTGTACCATTTGAATCCAGGCTTAAAATTGCTCCAGCAACATCAGTGCCAACTACTTAGCAGCAGAGCCAAGAGAAGGTGGTAGAAAATTGCACAAGTGTGGAGGCCATGGGAAATGGAAACAAAAGAGGGAAACACTCTGTACCCAAAGCATCAGAAAAAATAAGTAGAAAAACAGATTCTGGAATTGAAAATAATTGAAAATAAATTCTCTCTATTTTTATCTATACATCTCTGTTTATCTATGCATCTTCATGTTTATATCACATGTGAAATAGTTATAGGTGTGCATAGAAAACATACATGTAGATAAATATAATTCATATGTACTACATGGATTATACACATATATAGATTCTCACTGTGTGTATGTACATATATACATATATGTAGACAGAAGACAGGCTGTAGAATCAAGGTAGCTCATAGCAATTTACTTAATGGAGCTGAGCAGAATTCACAGGTCCAGGCATCCAGAAGTCTGAAGTTTTAAACCTACTGTGTAACCATCACTCCAGTTTCATGTGTGGCAACTTCCTTCTTTGGCAAATGATACCTAGGGCATACAGAAATTCATCTCTCCCTGGTTTTGGAGAGGACCCTGCTCTGCAGTGGAGTCACCTGCTGCTGCTTTTGATCCTACAGAAACCTTCATCCCAGCCAACAAGGACAGGAGCAGAAGAAACTGTTCATGCATCAGAGGAAACTGCTTTAAACATGTTCTACTCTCCTGCTGCATAGTCATGGTTTGGATTAGGAAATAATAGGCTGTAGGCAGCCAGGTGTCAGAGATGAGTAAATTTTTAAAATCTTTAAAAGGAAGGCAGAAAGCTTAGAAGCTGTGCATAATTTATACCCATCTATCATCTTCCATCTCTTGATAACCCAGAGCTGTGAACCTGGGAACTAAAGTAACTGCTTAGAAACATCATTGCAGATCAATGTCTGCTAGCTGTTATTGATTTTAACAATTTCAATTTGGGGGGATTTTTTTTTTCCCCCCTAATCTCACATCAAACAACACCCAAATTCTTTTGTATGGGATTGGCAGTATAACTTTTCAGTAAAAGAAACATTTTTTCCTATTTCTAAATGCTACATTAATCTTGTTCCAGGATATTCTTAGGGCTGACAACTTTTCATTATTATGCTTATCATAAAGTGTACAGTGAACTAAGCTTTCAAGTAACTACAGGCAGACCTGAGCCACAAGTTTAAAGTCAGAAATTTGATAAAGTTTTTGCTGCTTGGATACAGGGATTTTGTTCTTATTCTTTAGTGAAATAAGAAAGAGTTGAAAATAACCCATTATATACTGGGGGAAAAAAGCATCAGGACTTATGTTTTCTTTTAATTCCTATCTGTTTAAAATGTTTGCACTAATTTTAGAGTTAATTTTTTTGTTACCTATAAGGCTAGTGTGAACTGAACAAAATTGTGAGTAGAACAAATAAGCTTAAGTTTAGCTTTAATTTTAATTTTAATACCCCATGGTATTGAGAGCATACTACTATCACATATTTCCCTTCTGTAGTTCTACTCACACAAACTTCTAAGCTTTTCTTTGAAGGCCTGGGTTCAAAATACACCCATTCCAATTATGCTAGCTCATAAAAAATATTACCACACAAAACTGCCAATGAACAGAAAAGTATGGTTTGGGCAGGGCTTTCTATTGTGACAGACACTTTACAAGCATGCCTTGCTGGTTTGGGTGCAGTGGAGTTCCTCTTGCTAAGAGCTATGAGCAGTTCAGCTGAAATCCATTTGGCAGCAACATCTACCAAAGGAGCTGTTGTGAAACAGTGAGATGCCAAATGACACTTAAAAAAAGAAAAAAGAGGAAAAAATAAAGTATATAAAAAAAGAAAGTACATTTTTATTTAATAAATATCAACAGAAAGACAGATCCAAGAGGAACAGATGGCTTAAGTGACTGGACATCATTTTTAAAACAACTGAATATAAAACATCATGTACTTTTTAAAGTGCTAGCAACTGTGGCACCCACATGCTGATGTACACCAAAGACCCAGAAGTCTCAGAACTAAGCCAGCTCTCATCTTATTTTCCTTTAGTTTGACAGCCTGAATTTTAACTTTCTGTTCTGTCTGGTTTCTGATTATGCTTCAGCCTAGTGTTTTTACCACACTAGACTGGCAGTCAAAGTGACACAGTTCTGATGATAGCCTAGAATGATGGAAAAATGTTTAGTGTCCTGCTCCTAGTGATGTCTGAATGGCCTCTGCTGATGCCCTCACTACATTCTGCAATGTAACCTTCACTGATCCAAAAGCCACCTGCTGTCCATACAGACAATGAATCTGGAAGTGTGGTGCTGCATGGGATCCTGCCTTCCAGAAGCCAGCTTTGGTGCCTTTGTCTGTGGTAGCACAACATCACTTCTGGCTCAAAGCCCTGAAGGCTGTCCGCAAGACAACTGCATGGAGACAGAAAGGTAGAGCTGACTCATGTGCACCTTCAATAGGATCATAGGATCATAGTATTGTCAGAGTTGGAAGGGACCTCAAAGGTCATCCAGTTCCAACCCCCCTGCCTGACAGGGACACCATCCACTAGATCAGGTTACCCATGGCCCCATCAAGCCTTGTCTTAAAAGCTTCCAGGGATGAGGCTTCCACAACCTCTCTGGGCAACCTGTTCCACTGTCTAACCACCCTCATGGTGAAGAACTTCCTCCTAATATCCAACCTAAATCTACCCTCCTCTAGCTTACACCCATTTCCCCTGGTTCTATCACTGTCTGACCTCCTAAAAAGTCCCTCATCAGCTTTCTTGTAGGCCCAATAGTGGTCCTTAAAAGGCTGAGTTTTCATATGCAAAACCATTCCCTTAGTAGTGATGATGTTCTTAAACAGCAGTGCAACAGAAATGCTCTGCCCCCTAACCACTAGGGTGTTTTACAGTGAAAATCTTTAACTAGAACTAGGAACTAATGACTGGCCTGTGCAAATCTGGAAGGTGGACATGATGTGTTTCCTGTGACAGTTCCCTCAAAAGAGATGAGTCTCTCAGCAAAACTAAAGCATGCCTTGCCCAAGAGCCCTGAGACACAGAAGTAACTAGCACTGAGTGACACAACAATTCATGCTGATCTGGGAACTATGTGAAAAGAAGTAATGGAGACTTTAAAGTAGGCAGATGTGACAATAAAAATACTCAGTTTCACAAGATTATTTCTTTACAGGGATTAGAGGTCAATTCAGCTGCAGTCTGAAAGTTCACATCACTTTGGTGACTACAGAAGAGTGTGAAGTTGGTTTGGGGACAAGTCCCTCATGTATTCCCAGTGGTATCACTTTCATTAACTTTCAGCCATCTGTTTTGTGCTCAAGGAGATTAGTTGTGCCTTGTGAAACACTACATATGATGACTATTAAAGAGTAAATACAGAGCCCTTCTGTTTGCCATTGAGGAAGTTTTGGAATTAGTTTTGTCCTCTAAATAGTCATGCAAGACAGGTCACATTCAAGGCAGAAAAAGGTGCAGGAAAGGTTAGTTCCACTGACTGTAATGAGGTGCTCATTCAGTATCAGAACTATCAGCCAACATTAATATTTATACCCATGTTACTAGCTAAAAATTCAGGATAGAGCTCAAACTAGCATTGCTACATTTTTAATGTTTCTTTTAATGGGAAGAAGAAGATGGAGATAAGACCAGGCTGAAGAAATGGCCTTGGCAGGTTGGTCACTTCAGAAGCAATGGACCATCCTCTGATGTTGTCAGGAATAGACAGGCTTTTAAATGATCTCCAGCAATCTGATCATAGCCTCAAGCATTACTTGTTGAGCTCTGCTGGGCTTGTTGAGCTACAAGCCATGGGAAAACAGTGATCACCCAGAGGGCTCCATGTTTCTGCTGAGTCTCAGCCATTTGGACAGAGTCTTAATCCTAAAAATGACAATGGAGTCACCTCTTGATCTTTGACTTTCACTCAGAAAATGTTGCTTCATGCAGCCTATTTAAACATGGCTACAATAGGAGTTGGCCTCTAAAATACATGGGTTTATTTTGTAATGAAAATAAGCCACTGTGCTATAATTAGTAGTGATGAATAACCCATATATAAAAAGGAGTATGAAAATTGTGCTGTTTTTTGTGTTCTCTTAATCTACAGTCACTGCAGTCCAAAGCATCAAAAATATAGCTAAATATATGGAATTCCAGCTCCACATGACCATCAACAGTTTACATTAGAGAAATAAGTACACTAAGAGTGGTATCAGCTATAATTTTAGAACAGCATGTTGAATGCATGGGCCTCCACAAACAAGAGCTCTATCTTAGTGGAGATGTGTTTATGTTAGTGTAAAAGGTGTTAACTTTTTCTTGGTATAGTTTATTCCTGGAAGAAGAGATGAATAGGGAGTATTTGTATAAAGACACCATTTTTAATGTACATAAATAGAATGCACCTGAATCAGACTGCTATCATATTGAAAGCACCATCCCTTAGCCAGAATGGCTGAGAGCTTTAAAAGCTGGCTGAAAGGTTCTGTGCCTACAATAGGAAAGAGATAGCACTTATATGCTGAGGAGACTCTGCTGTCCTTTCCTATTTTTCTGTGAATAAATAAAGATGTCATATCTTTCATTTTAATCCAGTAGCTTAAAAAAATTAAAAAAGAGTAATCCAGTGTAGCAGAAAGTATTTTTCATGATCAAATATGCTTTGTTCCTTTCAATTGATTTTTATCAGAAGTTAATGTGTTACATTTTCTATGTATGCAGTTAATAAAAATCAATCTATGAAATCTAAATTTGGACATTAAAGCATTTTGAGGAAAGCTAACACTTAAGATATTCCCAAAATGATACAAAATAAGCAGTGCACAAGTTGTATCTTTTCAAAATACAAGGCTCACTAGTGAACAGCTGATGAAATTCTGTTCAGGACCTAAGCCATATTTTAGAGAAGCCAGGCTGTTTCTACAGCACATCTGAAGGTGACATTGTTTACTCTCCATCCATCCATCAGTAAGATAGAAGCCTGCTTCCTGTAAGCATAAAGCACAATAAGAATTGTAAATCTGCACATTAGATTTCACAGATATATAGTAAAATGTTGTTTATTGCTTCGGAATTATTTAGTGACAATATTTAATCATATATAGCCTGTGGCCAGGAACTTTTTACTTAATGTCTTTGAAACTCAAGCAAGCTTATCTGGATTTCTCATGTTAAAATACTATCTGCAATTAATATTTCAAGCTCCTAGTATTAATATCTGAGCTTTTAAATCTTGTGAATATTTTTAGGACATGGATTATAAAGAAACTGAGCTTAAAGTTAACAGAGAAAAGGTTCAGCATGTTAAGTGATTGTTAAGTGCCTTCGCTGCAGTTCACTGAATCTCCTGATTAAATAAAGCAATGTTGCCCTAGATCAAATGCACTGTAGAAAGGCAGTGTCAGGATGATGAAAGCATGAGTGGCAGTAGCCAGATCAGAAGTTAGAAGAAATAAATTGTCATTCCTCTGCAGGCAGAGAAAGCTTAGTGAGGCAGTATCTTTTACTCCTGTTTCCAACAGCAAACAGAAGTCCAGGTTTGTTACCCTTGTCAGCCAGAGACAAGCACATGCCTTCAGACAGGGAACTGCTGCTTTTTCTGCTAGATTTCTGCATGCAATGTTGCTCTGCTTCCAGTGAAGGGTTCCAGCCCTTTCCAGAAACCAAGTAAGGAAGCAGGAGTTCCAGTGGCAGCAACTCTGCAGTCTTGAGCTGCTGCAGACACTGAGGTTCAACCAGCCTTCCTAACTCCATTGAACCCCTCATGGAACAGTCACACCACTGGGATTTCCCCACCGGATCCATCTTTCCTTCAAGACACAAGTTGTTTGTTCACACAAGTGCCTGTTCTAGGACCAAAACTACACTTTGAAAGTAGCAGTGCTGGTAATCTTCCTAAATAACAGGAAATATGGGCTTGAAGCTGAATATTATGGACAGGATTGCTTCTGTTTACCTCTCTCTGGGATGGTAGAAACATGATAGAGCTTTATTCCTAAAATAAAGAACATAGCATTTCAGAACTGAAGGCTCAAAACATGATTCAGTTCTTTACCACTGATTTTCCTACAGCTTTAGGTTTTTGATGCTGCATTTTTGGTGTCAGTACTTTAAAGTAATGAATAAGGAGAGCATCAGATTTGTGTGGGATGAGTGACACACCTTGTAATCGGATCAAGCTAAGCATAACCCACAGATAATCAGATCTACCCTACAGAATTTTGAACAGCATACTGACAATTCTTTTCTCCAATAATATGCAGATCTGGATTTTCCCAACATTTTTTGAAACTTAGCATTTTCTTTTGATACATGTTCTTCCATGGTACCCACTGGACTGGCATCTGCAGATTTTCTTCTGGGCAGGAGTGTAGGAACTGACCATAATGACTTGTTTTAATTACTTGGTTCAATAACTGTTTACTCCTACTATCACTGACTACATCCACTTTGTATCCTCCCACCCTCAAAGAGGAGGTGCACTTGCCTGGTAACACTTTTTTTCTGATATTTTGCTACCCTTTGAAAGAATTTTTGACACTTCTGGGATTTATAACCAGTGGAAAAAGAAGCAGTTACAGACATGAAGGATGAAGATATGTTTCAGGTCTGTCAGCTCATTCAATTTTTGCAGTTTGGAAATGAATCAGCTGTACTTAAAAATAAAAAAAAATGATAAAAAAAATATATTTTGCTGTATTTGCTGACCTAAGCCTAAATTTGAGTCTCTATAAACAACAAAATCATTGCAGAAATATATCAGGAGAGTAAGAGTAACTGTACAAGTCCAGTTTGTGAATAGGCATTTTTTGCAAGATTTTCACCACAGCATAAAAATCAAATAAAATTAAATTCATTCCATTCAGGCACAACCTCTTACTTTTTATGTCAGGCTCCAAAAAGTGAGTCCAAAATCCATTTGCACCTTGACATTTTGGTGCAAGGTTATCTATCTGTACATGCATTGGGGAATTTCACTGCACGTCCTGTTTAGACTGCCTCACGTGGTCATTTCACACTGCCTTTGACTTGGATTTTAATTCTGAAAGTCACCACTTGACCTTCTGGCTGTGTCAGTATGGCTGTGTGACATGTGTCAAGGCTTTGGCTGCTAGAGGTGTTGTGCATTAACACTAGAATTGTACATCAGCATTAAATGCAATTAAAATGATGGGCATGTGAATGACAAAAATGCAATATTTAAAAATTCTATGGTTATCACTTTATTAAATCACAGAATCACAGAATATTAGGAGTTGGAAGGGACCTGGAAAGATCATCTAGTTCAACCCCCCTGCCACAGCAGGATTCCCTAGACCAGGTCACACAGAAGCACATCATAACTATAAACTGTGAATCTGTAGTTATTTATATTGATGTATCTAGAGGTAATATGACATATCTAGAAATAAATATGACAGCACTTGAAATGCTGATGGAATAAACTCCACAGAAATGCAGAATAAATAAAAAGGTGGGAAAAATCCTTCTTGGTGATCCAGGAAGAGTAGGGACATTTAGGTAAATCCTCTGCTGCCTGTATTCAGTTAACTACACCCTTTTCGTCTACATGCTCGTAACTGTGTCATGGGACTGCCAAAACCACTGCACTATGATTTCTTCCCTGTCTCACATTCATTAGCTAGCTTTTACTTGATTTCCTTTCACCACAAATTGCTGTTCACATTTCCTGCTTCTGATCTTTTTCCCCCTTTTCTCCTCATTCACTTCCTCTTTTCTTACCTCTCTGATCTTCTGCCTTTTGAGCTTCCCATATTGCTATTTTTACCATGCCTCTTCCTATGCTTAGAAACATTTCTCATTCCTTGTTCATGAAAGCTCTGTCTCCTTCTTCTAAAAACCAATTTCTTCTATCAAGACTCCAGTATTTATTTTTATACTAAAGCTATTTTTAATCTCAGATGATAAAATGTATTAATTTATGCAAATGAAATCTGTAATGAATGTGTTTTATTTTTTCTAAAGTCATAAATCTTTTATGCATCTAAAAATAAAGGTTTACTACAACACTTTCATGAAAAGATGGTGATAGATATTTAGAAACCCTCCAACAGCTGACTTCCAAAAACATCCTGACTCATGTTCTGTTTAAAGGTAAAATAATAACTTTTTCTTGCTTTTCTGTATTATGTTAGTAGGTTCTGAGTACAAAATAATAATAAATATAAATTCAGTGAAGAGAACCAGGCAGCTCTTCTTCATGAGTTGGATCCCATCTTTTCAAGTCTGTTCTTTTAGGCCAATAAAAGATATTTAAGCATTTTCAATCAAAAAGAACTTCAAAGTACAAAAACATTGATGTTAAATATAGACTCTTATGGACTCTTACCAATGATCTGTCCTCAGAATTCCAACCTTCTGAGCAACGTTTTTAAGCATCAAGCATAATGAGAAAAGTGCATGTGTCATGTTGCTTGATATTTTCCTTAGCAGTAATCAGGCTTAAAGAACGTGTGTCAGCCAAGCCAGATTTATAAACTGTAGGAAAATAAGGAGTCCTTTGAAACAATATTATATTTCAAATATATTTTAATTGTATCAAGTGTTTGTAATGTGAAGGCTCTAAATACTCTGCTGTTTCCCCTAGCATTTTGCAGCCCATATACTTACTCTAAATTATATGCAATTTTGCCATTTGCAAAGAGAAAAACACAAAATACTTCCTATTCACCAGTTATACAAAAATTGACAAAATATCAGTGTTCTGTTGTTACATCTTTCTAGAAGTAATGTTATAAGAGCAAGGTTCAGAGGAACTGCTAAAACATTTCATCCAAGTGGACAATGATAGCCAAGTACTAGTCTGATACTCTAGGTGCATGATCCATTGTAGGTGTATAAGGAAAATCCTATGCATGGAAGTTGGACTCAGGGCTGAAGTATAGAGAAATAATTGATAATTCTGAGTTTCTCAACATTATGGTTCACATGGAAACTTGTCAAACAAACATCTTTAATTTGGGCAGTAGCATAGCTATCTTCGAGATGTTTGCTGTTCCAACCAACACAACCTGAATCTTATGCAGGCTTCTTTCTAACCCTTGTTTTATGACTTCCTCATTCTGCAATGACAAGCAGAGGTCATGAATGATCAATATTAAAGCAAAAGAGCAGCAAGATGTACTCATGCTTCTGTGTGACCTGGTCTAGGGAATCCTGCTGTGGCAGGGGGGTTGGACTAGATGATCTTTCGAGGTCCCTTCCAGCTCCTAATATTCTGTGATTCTGTGATGTTGCTGACTTTTTAGTTTGGGACATCATGTCACCTTTTCTCTCTCTCTCTTTAAAACAAATTAGGAAATAAACTAGGGCCATGACTTAATATGGGATCCTCTTCACAGAAGAGTTATTAGTCTCTGTAAGTCTGCATGGAGAGAAGCCATAGATGCAGTTCCATTGCATTCAGGCTCACGTCTTGAGAGCTGTTTAATGACAGACCACACAAATGAGATCAATGCTCTGCAACATGCTTCCTACCCAGGGCTTCTCCTTCCTTACAGTTTCTCTTGCCCTTATTCCCATGCACCCTACCTTGCCCATGCAAAGTTCTAGTTTAGCTATTAGTTATTTAGCAAGCACTGAAAAAAATTGACAACTTAATTGTCTAATCAAATTTTTGTCTGTGAGACCCACTTTGTATTTATTCATACACTTAACCTTTTTCTATACAGATACCTGTGAAAAATAAAAGCAAAAATGTTGAGTTCTTGAAGCATTCAAGAATAATTTTTGTCAGTAGATACTGCATGCTGCCCACATATCTTTTATGATCACATGTTTTTACATATTATTTCTCAGAACTAAACCTCAGGCATGTTTTGTACTCTACTCCAGAGTGCACTCTTCAAACACTGGCATTTATTCAGCATGTGATTTAGATAATAACTAACATGGTTGTGTTATCATCAATTAGGAATGTAGTCAGGAGGGCAAAATTTCTTAGGGGTAAGTACAAGACATGCACATATGCAGAAATCTTGTTAGCAACAAACAAAAATGCTGTGTAGAGAACCTGGGGTGATGGTGGGGAGAACTACTTTGATAAAGTATTGTATACCATGGTCATATGTTTTCATATTTAAAAGCATTCTAATGGCCCCCACACGAAAAGAAGACTTATGGAGATCTGAGATAGGAGCTATCCTTTCTTTAAGAGATGACATGTTTTTATAAGATTTTAATTCCTACTTTTGATTTAGTTTTCTGACAGATACATTAAATCACCAACCACCAGTTGTGTATTTGAATACTAGTGGCTCTTGGATGACTATCAATTTGTTTGCATCACATTAACCTAGCTCGTAAAGGTCATTGCATCTATCACAGTGAATTGCAACATATAAATCTTTCTCTGCAGGAAGAGGCAGGGTCTTTCAGTGTGCTTCAGTGTGCTTCTTTCTTTGTGTGTATGTTTTCCTGGTTTCTAAAAACTAATTTAATGTTGGCCCTCCAAACTCTGTAACTTACTACATAATTTATTATTGTGGTGCCTTTACAATACTTATTTGATGCAAAAGGAACCATTAACTAATTTGCAAGAGAGGCAATGTTTAAAAGCCTTACACCTTACAGACATGATATATGTTTACTTTAATCTGAATGCTAGATAAAATTTTTATAACTCTCTCTCCAAGTTTCTTTCCCCAACTCCAAGGTAATGCAGCATAAGCAAAATCAGTATGATTTAACAAGATCTGCTTGAAATTGTCAATTGCTCTTGCAAGTGAACAGAAAATATAAGAGGATACAGTTTGCAAAAACAGTCTGTGCAGACTGAACAGTTTCCAGTGAGGCAGAAGCTAAGGCTGCATTTGAAAAACCCACACAAAATCATCAGGGTTTTGGAACCCCCATCCATAAGAAGATAGCTATTCTATTTGACTAAAATTAAATAAAACCAACAAAAAAGGTGAGTTCATGGGGGTTTACTTGAATATTTAGCCACATACAACTTATATACTGATAGCAGAATACTTTTATATGTGATTATATCCTTTAATCCTCAATACCCATCTTCATAAAAATAAAGGAAATATTCCTCTATTTTTGGAATAAAATAGCTCAGGCTAGATGATATTTGTCTAAATTTAGATGCCAAGATTGGGCTAAACTCTTGTAAACTAGATCTGCAGGTTGTCTCAGTAATCCATATAGATTCCACAAGTATTTCAAGAGAGACAATCTCTAGTCTAGTCTGAAGTTCCCTAACCAACTTGGTCTAAACTTAAATGGTATCAGTTAGGTAACTGGAATTCTCTCACTCATTTTAGTTCTCCTAATTGCAGTTGAGAGCCACTCATGTTACCTGAGGACATTCTGAATCCACAGAGACACAACAGGTGAAATAAAAAGACTGCTGAGTCAGAACCATGTTGTCTTTTGTGTTCTGATTTCCCTCACTGCAGCTAAGACTGCCAGTGCTTATTTTATGTCCAGTGAACACTGGATATGGGTATTGTGTATCTCCTCCTCCTAGTCAAACAAAATGCTGCCTTTGGAGGTGTCCCAGCCTGTGCCATATTGCTGGTTCAGAAGGGCTCCAATGCACTGATACTAAGTGTTGGGGAATAATAAGGAGAAAGTGAACAAAAAGAAAATTTCTATTAAAAAGCTCTTGAGATCTTAATCAAATGCTTTTATTTTTTGGGTTTTTTTTGTTGTAAAGGCAAAATGAAAGAAGTCAGACTGAAGCTGGTAAGATATATAATTGTCATATCTCATGAGGAAGCTAACGTTTCTTTTATGGCTTTTGCTATATGTTTGACCTTGCACATATTGGTTTGGCTACACTGAGAGAAGGTGATTTATTGCAGTAGTTAGCTGCTAGTTTTCACTAAGGAAGGGGGGGAAAAAAGTGTTTTCTACTGGCCTGATAATATGATTATACTTTACTAGTCCTATGTAATATCAGGAACTGAAGCCATACTTATTCCATTAAATTCTCACAGGATTTCACTCAGCTGAGTGAAACAATATTCCTTTATTTCAGAAAAAGAAAGAGAAATAAGAAGCCAGCAAAAAATCTGCTAGAAAAATGACTATATATATTCATTAAGTTTATGATTATAGTATGGCAGGTTTCTAACTGCCACCTTCTCTGAGGCAGATTATTTTTTTTGGTTTTTGAACTAGTACTGCTGTTTTCCGTTTAAATAATATGAAAATTGGATTAAAAAATACAATTTTTTTCATGAATGCTTTAAAGTCAGGGAGTATGTTATGGTTTGTACAGGCATAAAATTCAAGCCTCTCTCCCTGAATTCTACATACACATCTTTGCAAATACTTACAAGAAACTATGGCAGTTCATGTTTAAAAGATTATTATTAATAAATTAGAGGCGTTTCTTTCATAACTGTGAAAAGTTTTACGTAGTATCAGTCTTAACTTTTTAGATTGAAGTGATGAGACCTAACCATTTCCTCAGGAGGAAATTCTATATCTTAGTAATTGTCTTTGAGCTAAGAAGATTTTAAGACCTTCAGCCTGCACTTTTTATCTTCATCCCTGCCTACACGTTACAGATCTTTGGATGATGCTAACTAACTCTTTTGATGGTTTTAAACAGTCATCACAACCTTCTTCATCCTTATCCAGACAACTTACCTATGTAAAACTTTTAAACTGATTTCCTTAAATTATTCCCTCTTGATTAGAGTTGAAATATAACTAAATTAAAAAGAGACACCTCAGAAGTTTTCAAGTAGTCAATTGGAGAATAACTGTTTCAAAACAGGCATTATGTTACCATATTAATTTAGTGTCCAATTAAGTTTGTCATAATTAGTTTTTTCATCATCATTACCTTGTTTACAAACCAATTTGAATCATTTTTTCTGATTATTTTCATAACAGAAAAGTTATTAAATAAACATCTATCTTGATTTATTCATTTGCTAAAAAATGGAAAAAGAGGAAATACTGAATTCTAAAGGTTATTAAAACCTGAATTCAAACAATATCTGAGCTAAAGTCTGTCAGTGTCAGGTTTTGTGCTCAGAATAGATGATGCTTTTGGCTTTTGAATGAGAGAGTCATCAACACCATTGATAACAGATAAGAAACTAAAAAAAGAGTAACAGGACTTTGTTTGCCTGATTTTAGGCTATGCTCTCTTTGCTTTCTCAGTAACTATACCCAAATTATTGCTGATATAATACTTGTCTCTAGTACTAGAAAGTTTATCATGCAATCTGACATTTAGTTTAAAATATTAAATTCAGTTTTAAATTTCATGAGCTGGTTTTAAACAGTCCTAACATGTCCCTGTCCATTGTCTAAATGATCTCTAAGAGTCTCCACTTCATCAAAGATTCTCTGCTTTTAGAACTTATGCTGCCTTATCTTCTATAACTTAGATTTTATCTCTTGCCAATACAGCAAATATTATGCAAATGATAAATGTGACTTACTTTGTGTCAAGGTCTTTATAGAAAAGGAAATAAAATGACTGACTTATTTGACTGCTTTATTTACTAATCATTCCTTCCCATACTTTATTGTCACGTGAAGGTATCTATGCTGAGGCAGCAGGACTTGAGAGGTTGCCATTAGATATAAAGACATTTTAGACAGGCTACAGTTCCATAAGCTGCAAATCTTTATTGATTATTGCTTAGAAGATCTAAGTAACTGTGCAACAACACTTCTGAAGTCTCTCCTCAGAAGCCTATGCTAATTTTTGTCTTTTACAAGCACCAAATACAATTAAAAAACCCCAACCACTAAGCAGTTAAATGGGATTAGCAAAGATTTATTTTAATTCTCTGGTTTTGTGTGAGTTTCTTTTTTTCTTTGTAGGATTTTGTTGTTTTGTTGTTTTTCCACTTGCATCAAGTTTCCTTTTGTACAGTAGTAGTTTTTCAAATGGACAAAGACAATAACAAGGGGTTGGAATTCCACAAATTCATATTGATAACAAATGTCTCTATTTTTATTTTAAACTTCCCTTCCCTACAGCCCTCCTCTCTAGAGACTCCTGAGAGGTAAATCTACCTGGTCTCAGCTGCCCAGAGCACTCTGGCCTTTTTTATTCTCCTTCCTCTCTGATGATGCTTTTCACTTGCCAGACATGCTCAGGGACTTGCAGCCCTCAGCCTTCCTCACTGTAGAATAAAAAGGAGCCTGGTTTTTGACTAAGGCTGGCTAGGTTTGGTCAGCCTAGGGAAACAAGTGGTTCTGTGGCAAACTTTACAGATTATCCTGCAGATATGGTGTAACTGAAATCAGATTTTCATGCCTTATGGTTGCTTGCTATCTCTTACACAAGATACATAAATATTACATGCAGAGTGACTAATAGAAGCAATCAGATTGAATCTGGAACAGAGTTGCATTAATACTGGATTCTGTTATCCTTAAGTATCTCAAACACTATTCCAGCATCAATAACATTCTCTAAGATGAAAGTTAGTGCTCAAAGTGAATAGCAACTGGCAGTAGAATCTGTCACTTACTGCCTATATAGCTCCTGAATGTGAAGTACATTGACTTTGCTTTTGATCTAGAAGTTCATTAAAGGAAGAGAACAAATCAGGGATGCTTTATCACTTCATTCTTTCTTTTATAATGTTTTATATATAAATGGTCTCTCACATCATGTTCTCCTAAGCTAACCTGCCAGCTGATGCAGTTTCATGTAGTTCTGGTAATCCAGGAGGAGGTGGCAGCCTAAGTTACTCTCCAAACCTCTCTGCTTACTTAAAAACTAACAGAAAAATGAGTGTAAAACTGCAATGCAAACTGAGGCAACACCTTTGTATCCCTTCAATGTATTCATCAGTGCCATGAGAAGTATGGAGACTGCTTCCTTCATGGTCCAGGTGAGACTGGATCATGGCAGAGATAGCAGCCTTGAGTGACACATGCATTTCTGTTATGGTTTGTGCCAAAGACAAAATGAAGCCTCTCTGTTTAACATTTCTGTCCTGGTCACAGTGTTTCACTTACACTGAGGCTCCAGATACTCTAGAGAATCTCCTGAACAGCATGTGCTACTGAAATGGCCTTTGAAATGCAGTGGTATTACTGGCTGAAAACTCCATATCTCTTCAGATTAATTAAAAATAAAAACAAAGTAGAAAAACCCAAAGCATAATGAATGTCTCTGTAGCAACTTCTTCATAGGGAGAAAAAATTCTCATTCTTCATAGCATGAGACTGTGGAGAGGATGAACTATAATTAATCATAGATGTTGCATGTAGAGTTTAACATTTGCTGCCTTTGTGCTCTTTGAATCATGAATTAAAAGGGTTTTTTTTGGTATGGAAGCAGGCTAGACAAAGCTAAAATTAGCACGACATCAGTAAACAGACAAGAGTAATGGACAAAGTGTTGGAGGAAAAAATAATCTAGTATTAGAAAACAAAGGCAACTATTCAAGTTGTATCTTTAATTTCTTTTGAACCAGAGGTTTCTGAGTCTTGAAACAATTAAGTGAATATGTTTCGTGGTCATTTTAATCTCAGATTTTGGAGAAAAATAGAAATAAGAGTACTGAAATACCATAATCTCACCTATTTCACTGGCTCTTACAAGTGGGTCAGAGTATTACTTTGAGGTATTACTTTTCTCATAGCAATTAAGCACCTGCTTCAAAATTTGTATATTGAACAAGGTTTCCACTTATATTTTTCCTAGAATAAATTAAAGTCATATGTCAAAAGCAGAGGTTCCAATAGAGTAAATTGGTTCATAAACTGATGTACTTTTGCCTGTAGAGAGCTAATGTGCAGGGATTTGCAGGGTTAATGCCATAAATTAATTAGGTGCCTGACACCCACTGAAATCTCTAAGAGTGAGGCACTAAAGTAGCTTTCTGTTTCTTATTATATTACTTTGTTTCAGAATATCAACCATAGTTAGGATTGTTCATCTCCTGGATGCTGGCATAAATGGAAGAGAAACATATCTTTAAAAGTTTGCCATATTCTTTTCTTCCTTGGTGTATGCAATAATTATAGAAGTATTGATAAGACTGGCTTCATTTAAATACTATATAGATTGTGAACCACAGCCACTGTCAGATATTTACTCAGATTTCTGGGCCTGTATTATTTCATTGCTTCAAACAGTTTTGTTCTTTTACAACAAAGAAGCTAACCTGCCAGCTGATGCAGTTCCCTGTAATTCTAAGCTAAGGCTTAGTCATACAGACAGAGCATCAGAGGAAGTTTTAAAAGGTCATTTGTGTTCTGTGGCCTGAGCATCCTGTAAGGCTGTTCTTGTTAAATCTATAGACAAGTCCACACACAGTAGCAAATCTCCAGTTAAAGGAAACACATTAAGAGCATAATTTAAAAGCAGATAAACATATTCCTTGCATTCTTTTACAGAAACCTCTTTTTAAAAAGCCCACATCAAAAGAATAAAAAATTGAAAAGAAACTATATCTGCAGCTATTGACCTCTGGGATCTAAATTTTGAATTTTGAAAGGATGATAGCTGAAAATTTTTTGTTGCAGTGAAGCCATTTAAAGAAATCTCTGAGATGCTTTCATACCAAATAGGTTTTCACATTCTGTGTGATTCTGTGTCAGTTACAGAAAAGAGAAGCTCTGTTTTGCAAAAGAGATTAAAAAGGGGAAAGGAACTTTTCTCAGAAAAATAATTCATTATTGGAAATTAGAGAAAGTGCAGCAATACCCAAGTTCATGTTTTTCTTTTAAACATCAAGGGTACAGTTTAGAATTCAGATAAGTCACTTTGTAGAAAGTCTTTTGTACAGAACCACTACTGCAGCAAAGCAGCTCAAAGAAAGAAATCAGAACATTTCCTGCCTCAAAGCTGACTGATGCCATCTTCCACTAGGAAGCAGACATCATCTTCCAGACTAATAGGAAGAGATTTGTGTTGAAATCTTCAACACTCAGTGCTGCAAAGTACAAATCTTACAACATTGGTACAAAAAAGTCTTGTAATTCAGTATTTATTTATTCTTTTCTTGCTCTGTGGATGTTTCCTCCCTGTCTGTGTGAAACCACTCTTAGTACCAGTGGTTCCAAGTGACACCATGGAGACATTTTTGTTTTCTTAGCCTGACAATTCCATATTTAAATTTTCTTCTTAGCAGAAGATTTTTTTGATGATTTCTTGTGTTTGTTGTCTGCATCTTCATCCTATAAAGGTGTATTATCCATTCATTACATTGTCAGAAGACCTTGTTTTCATTGTGCAGTAAGCACTTTTTCTCTTCCATGACTTCTGAGGTATGGTGGCTCTTCTGTTGAATGAACCTGAGAGTTAAATGGCAATACAGTATTAATCATCATGAGAGGAAAGCTTGGAAAATCATAAATTCACAGGAGAAGACTGTTTTCAGGACAATTTATTATTCAGACCTCATGTTCACACTGTGAATGATAGTAATTACATGCTGTGACAATAACACATTCATAATACAGTACAGAAATGAACTGTAGTTCATTATTTAGGGCAGCAATTCACAACCAGACATAGAAATAGGACAATACACAGGAAGCAATTTTACCATTCACTGCAAGTTAGCAAAGAAGAAAAGTAATTCCATAAAGTTTCTGACCCTTCATCTTGGAAAAATAACCTGGTTTAGTCAAAAGCATTTTTAAGAAATCTTCATCACCCTTGTAGTACTAATGATGCTTGTAGACTGCTATTATCCCAGAGTAATCTTGCAATAGCATAGCATAGTCAGGGACCTGACAAAAATATGCCTTCTTTAATCCTGCCATGTTTGAGAAATGTTTCATCTTTTTTAAGAGGATATGTCTTCTGTTTGTTAGGACTCATTGCATAGATCCAGATTAATAATCACAGACTCTCCTTCTGTGTTGTGGTAAATGACATTGATTTGTCAGGCATCTAGAAAACCAAATGTTTTTTATTTGTTGGTGGCCACCTTTTCCCTAATCCAGGTTATTAGACTGAACAATGTAATCATTAATTGCACCTACTATTTTGTGTTCCTAAGGCTGACTGCTCTGCCAAGCTTTGCTGAGACACAGAAAAAAACCCCTTACCTTGTGAGATCTTTAACAGCACAGCTTACATGATTTCTAAGAGCACAGTTTTAATTGTTAAACTGCTATTTATTAAATGGGAATTATTTAATGGGCAAGGTATGGAATGCATCAATGTCTAAGCTGATCAATGAAACCAAATCCTACGGTCCAGAAATGTTTATAGTAACAAAGCATCAGAATCTGGGATGGATGATGAAGGAAATCACAGAATCATTAAGGTTGGAAGAGACCTCTAAGATCATCAAGCCCAACCATCAACCTATCACCCTGTGCCACTAAACCTTGCCACTATGCACCTGTGGACTGCAGCAGAAACTCTATACAAACTGAGAAAGGCCAAAGTAGAGAGAGATCCATACGAGTATAGGGGTTATCAGATGACAAATGTGAGGGCCATAGTTATAAAATGGAGATGGCATAAGAGGACAATAAGAAGAGAATGACCTCTACTGACATCTTCAGCAGTGTCCCAAATCTAATAGATGCTAGTAAGGGTTGCAGAAGGTAGGAGGCTCAAAATCACAGAGAGAATAAGGATGAAAAAGAATGGGTTTTTCATGTGGATAATTACTGTTTTGTAGGACAGAAATTGAATGCTTGTTGCTGCTGGGATCACTCTGCACTCTATTAATTTGTTCCTTATCCAAGACTCTTCAATTTAGTAGAAAGAATTCAAATTCTTTCTGCTGGGTTTACAATAAGCTTCCTACAATGCTTCTGAAAGAAATATGAAGCCTTGTTCATCCTTAACATAGTTTTCAGGAGAACTTCAAACATGATATTCCAGTCCTTGCCACCTTGAAAGACAGTGCTGCAATATATCACAGTACAATATCTTCTCTTCTCCAGCTACTCAGTTAATGCTCTGATTTGTATCAGAGTTCTGTCAGGGCAGTATGAATACTTGAGTGTCTGCAGGAGGCCTCCACATCAGGAACTTTTTGTGCTGTCTCTGCAAGCTTGATGAGCCTTTTTTCCAGAGGCTTTATCTTTAAATCTATTCCAAGGTGGTCATTGTGGTATAATAATATTATTTAGACTTCATGAATCAATGTTGATCTGTGGAAAGCCAGCAGGCCACTCAAAATTGGTTTCTCTTATCCAGCTGAAAAGACGAATTAAATGTCCCTAAATTTTCCCTTCCATATAAACTTGTTCCCTTTACTCCAGCCATGAATGTTGAAAGGCTGTGAATTGGTGGAATGTGTGATTTGTGGCATCAATAAGGCAATGCCTCTGTTCAGATGTGTTCTTTCTCTTGAAAAAAAAATGAGGACTCATATTAAATGAAAAAGTTATAAGCTTGTGGTAATGATTAGGGGAAAACAATTCAGAGGCAGAGCTTTAGGATCAACACTAGCATACATTTGAATAACATGAAGTATAATAAATAGCCCTGGAGTGAACACAGGGCTGTATTTCATTCAAGAATTCAGTTGCAGTCATAAACTCTGAGAGTTTTATGAATGGCATCAGAGCCTCAGGAATTAATTCACCCTTATACTCACAGTGATGCCATATGTTGTTGTTTATAAAACCCACTTTATAATTACTACTCTTAAACAATTTAATATTTGTAGTTCTAATATTCCAAGCATTAAATCATTAACTTGAATTACTACATTTTCCTTTAGGTAACATTTCTAAAACCATATTCTATTCCTTATAAATAAGATTTTTAGGAGGACTATACTTAATACAAACTGACTCCTGCTGAATAACTTCTAACACCACAAGAACCTATTCTCTTTAATAAGGCTGTGGAGTGCAGTGCTGCTAAACATAAGAGCTATGGTGCCATTTCTGACTTGAGAGGTGGCAGATTTATGTTGAGTCCATTTGATAGTTATACAGTGCAAGGAGGTAACTAAAGAGTTGGGTTTTTTTTCTGTAATGCATTGCTTTTGTGAAACCAAAAGTCTTGAATAACTACTTAGAGTCTGCATTTGAAATGGAGACAAAATAATCCAAAGAAATAATTCAAACTAAAAAATTCATATATTTGAACAATCTCTTCCTGATTTCTAAAGATTACCTAAAACTATCCCTGAAGACCATGCTATTCTTGGAAGTTACCTGTGATTTTCCTTGCCATAATAATAACAACATCCTTATTCTTTACCACTTCCCACTTATGGATTGTTGTGGCAGTCCATCCAGCATCAGAAATCAAACATGAGCAGGGGAAAAGCATTCCTGCTCTCTGAAGCAGCTTGCAGATAGCCTGTGTGAGTGCCACTGAAAAACAACTGCATGGACTCCAAAAAATCTCGCACAAATCTTCCTGACAAGTTCACCCCCATCTCTGTCTTGGTTTTCTCCTTTTTCTTTTTGTTTTTCTGTTTGTTTTTTTTTTATTATTTTCTGTCCTTTGAAGTTTTTTATGCTGTGTACCTTGTACACAGAGAAAAATGAATGCAAACAGAGGCAGACCTTCAATCTGTGTATATTATTTATGAAAGGGCTTCTTGTCACTCAAATTCAAGGTCTCCATTATTGGAACATGTAGAAAAATTCTTCTTATAGAAGACCCTGCATACCTTGCCTAAGCCATGTCCTTGTGTCTCACAAGTTCTATTGTACTGGTGAAATCTTTGTGCTACAGAGTATTTGGTATTCTGGTTATGTTTTGAACCTTGTTAATATGGCATACTGAAAAAAAAGGTGATAGAAAAAAGCAAGGTAGGGAGGATATTAAATGCAATTTAATCCAGTTCAGATCTGAGTCCACCTGAGCCATATCTGAATATTCCCTAGTAGAATCCTTTCAAGCATCTTTATGGAGAGATTCATCAAGATTCAGTCATCCAGGGTCATCAGGTTCTGCTCCAGTTTGCCAAGCTTTTGAAAAACAGAAATATCTTTCTGGATATATTTACTGAGGCTTTCTCTTTTCATTATGGTCATGGGAGAAAAAAAAAAAAGAAAAGAAATATTCCTGTCTTGATTGCACTGACCTTTTGATGAAATGGGTTAAGTGATTATTGTTATTTGTTCTTTCAGTGATTATTGTTATTTGCTCTTTCAGGGTTTGTTTGATTACTGCATTTATTATGACTATTTTCAGTGAGATTCTCAATGCTAGAGAATTACTTAGAGGAAAATCCTCCAGCAGAATTGTCAAGATTTGAGCCTGATGTTCAGAACTTTTTCTCACTGTCATTTAATAGGTATTTTTGTGGGGTTTATTGATAAGTAGTGCAGAATTTTGTTATATATGGGAAAAGCAAGCTGAACTCCCAGAGCCTATACACTATGATTCTGATCTGGGAAATACTGAATACCAGATAAGCTATATCCATTATACAACTCCTACTTAAGAAAATGTTTTATTTCCCTTCAATTGTCACATTTCAGGTGAAGTTCAACACAGACATCCTCTTCCTGGTAAAGCATGCTAAGCTTATGACACCAGATGTTTCTTAGACCACTCAAAGGGTCTCACTGTGATTCCTACCTCCCCTCAGACCTCTAGGATTAGTTAATGCAAACAAGAATGCAGAGAGGTCTCATTCCTTCTCCCTGTTACACCATTGCTTGTCTCTTCTCCTTCCAGAGGTGCTCATGTTGCTCTGACAAGCAAGGGACTGTATATTTGTCTACTCTGGTAGACTTCATTGATATGTAACATATATTGCAATAAATCTATGGAGGTCTTCATCCTGCTATCTCCACATTTTATACCACCATGTAAAAGGGAAATGTACCCTGAGAAGCCATACAAATCAATCCTGAATGAGGTCTGACAAGATAATCAGTTACCTTTGTGACAGATTTACAGGACCAAAAATCCAGGTATACAGCAATAATGATGTGCTTCCTTTAATTTAATAATTAGTCCATCTTTCTAAGAAGGAAAACAATGCAATTCACAACTGGAATTAACTTATACTCTAAATTTGACTTTAATCACTGAAGTTATGTACATAAGAGAAAGCCAAGAGGTGACAAATGAAAATTGGATCTTAGTCTGAGCACAGCATTATCAACTGACTGAAAATTTAAAGTGCAAATATATGTGCAATTTATGAAGGTCCTGCAAGGGTTTCTCAGGTCCTACAGGACAGAAGCAGTGCATTTAAATAGAAGAAAAGCAAGCTTTAACTAGCTTTGCAAACTTTCTACTGCTGAGAAAGACTGTCCTATAGGCTTGTTTTTTAGGAACAAGGAAGTCCCATGAAAGTAGTGTCTTAGAGATGGACTGCAGTTCCCTTTGCCATGGCATGGTATATTTGCAGCTACACAGCTTCAGAACTGGAACTGGAGAATGCTTGCCCTTAGATAAAACAATCCAAGAAGAATTTCCAGCAGAAATTGTGTCCCTAAGAGTTCCTTTAAATTCCCCTTCATTTTAATTTAATTGTATGGGCTCTTTTTTTGTGCTCTGAGACTTAGAAAAGAACCATTTCCAATCACACTTCTCTGTCTTTTAGACACTTCTTGAAGCACTTCAGATACTTTGATCATGTCCTCTCTTATTTCCAGTGTAAACAATCCTAATTTTCTCAATCTCTCTTAATCTCTGAGATGCCCTTGATACTTCATCACTCTCTAAACTCTCCTTTGCCTCCACAACAAAGAGAGGACACCATTCTTGTAGCCATGATGAGACTACAGCACCCACAGATTTATAGAAAGGCAATATAATGTTATTTATCTCTTCAACCTCTTATGCCTCCTGTAATGTAGTGCTTCTTTAGCTTTTCTGAGCAGCTGCTGGGTGGTTCTGGCACTTTGAGCTCTGTTGTTAACCTGAGGTCCCTTTGCTGTGTTGCCTCAGATGCTAGTTGCTGTGATGTTAGTGTTAGATGTTGCTGTATAGATGCTAGAACCCCTGTGTTGCTATAGATATTGTAAGATGTAGGAAGGATTTATTTCAAGTGCACATTTGTTTGTATGCATTGACATTGAAATGTGTTTGTGATTGTCCTTTTGTCCTTTCAGGGTCACTGCATATATATACAGGCATGTCTGAATGCATGTGCCAAGTTAGCTGACGTTGGAGTGGGGATCACAAGCCCTCTACCCTCCCGGTTTTTCATCTGTGACTGCTTTTCTTCTGGGATGCAGGCATCTACCTCAGAGAGAAGCAGACCAAGAGTCATGGGGTAATCACAACAATATCCTTAGGAGCAGTGGATGGAGCAGGACTCAACCTTTTTAAAGCACAAAGACACTCCAACACACATCTGGGATGATTAACCCAGTTTATATCATTAGCTTCAGAAAGGAGCAAGCTGACCTCCCATCCTTCACTACCCATGAGCTATGTCCCAGGGCAAGGATGAAGACAAGAAACTAGTTTAGTGAATAATAATAATAGTAAAAAACCACACAAAAGCCCAACAACAAATAAACAAGCAAAGAGAAACCCCAAGAAACTCAGACATTTTCTCAGGACATTCATCTGAATTGTCAGTGTTCTGGAAAATTCTTCCCAGATGTCTGGAAATTTAATCTGGCATTTTAAAGGAAATTTGGAGTTGGAATAGCCTGTATTTACTAAAAAAAATTTAGCCAATGTGTTCTGGATCAGCAAGTATCCTAAAATCAAAGGGCTTTGGAAACACATTACCTCTGCATTTTTGAGTCCAAAGAGAGCTGGGAAGCAGCTGACATTTGCATAAATGAAAAACTGATAAGTTTTGAAATTTGTGTGTCTAAAAAGCAGTATTTTTTTAGAGTCTGAAAATTAAATAACTTGTTGAAAGTTACTCTCATATAAAGGCAGTAATTTCCCATCATTTCATCAAACTCAGATGGTCCAAGTGAACAAGTACCTGAGTGTAAACAAAAAATTGCACATTTTGTGAAAGCCTCTGAGCTCGTCTCAGATTCCATCTAGAAACATTAGATACATTAAAAGTTGTAATTGCTTGTAATCAGTGGAATTAGGCCTCTTAATTCTTCATGAAGATCCCAGTGTTTCCATTGTTCTTGATGAATTTTGTCAGGATTTAATGAGATGCTTTCTGCTTGCTGCAAAACTTCATGCACTAAGATACCACATCCTCTGGTTTTGTATCATTGACTGGAAAGGAGTCTGCAAGAGTCTTTTCAAGTGTGTGTGTGATTGCCTAAATTAAAACACTCAGTATAATTATAGCAAATGACTTTTTTTCCCCCAAATTCATTTTGTCATCCATTGCATTAATTTAATAATTGAATGATAAGATCCAGACTTTGTGTACACATCTTGGCAAAGTCCTGTGCTCTTGAGTTTTTACATTAAAGATGCTTCAAATGAGAAAATTAGATCCTAAGTTTGAAAATGGATTGTTTTCATTACAAAGCTAGCATTAGTGCTTAATGAGATTGCACACACATGGCTACATATCAGAGCATTGCTGTAAACACCATAAAATGCAAAATAATTGGGTGACCTTTCCCCAGACTCCTTTCAGTGGCAGAACTCTGACCTTCTCAGATTGTGTTCTGAACTTGTGGCTTACCATTGATTAGAAAATCAGTGCATGTAATGAAAACGAGCCTTAGTATGCCATAAAGCATTTCACAAGGCAGAGATGACAGCATTTGAAATGTGTGGAAAGCTCTAATGTAAATTATTTAGACTGCTTGCACGATGCAAACCTCTCAGCTTGAAGAGACTAATCAATTCTTTCATTTGATAGGAATTTTAATTGGATACAACAGCCAGGGGTGCAGACACTGTTTAGCTACTTAATTCATTGGCCATTTAATTGAGGCTAGCCTAATGTTTCCACTGTTGTTACATATATCAGAACAAAAAGAGAATATTAAGGTGATTTAATTGCAACAGGGAAACCTTAAGCCTTAAGCAGTATGTTAAAACTGTAGCATGCATATTACAAAGATAATTATATAGTCCTGAAACAGTGTGGCACGATATATACACCTATCCATCACCAGTGGTGGAACATACTTTCCAAGAGTATAAACAATAAAATAGGCACTTCAAATTGCAGGAAACATCTGCACAAGATGTACTTCATTGCTTTGTCAATTGTCTATTTCTTATTAGTTTCTTAAGCCTTTATGCTTAACAAACCTGAGTGTAAATACGTCTTTATTTGGTTCACTTTAACTTCTGGAAATGTTGTTTTCTCTCATAAAAAGACTATAAAGACCAATAATTTAAAAATCTATCTATACAAATATACAGCAAGCTGTGTTAAACACAAATTAAGGTACACTTTTTGGTTGAACTACCTCCCAAAACAGCCTTGCAAACAGAGGGCTAGGAATAAGCATTTAAGCTAAATTAGGAAAAAGTTTCTGTTGTCATTGAGCAGTTTCATGTTTGGAGGTTAATGCATTTGGGAAAAGAAATGAAGAGAAATTGTTCAGGAAATAAGACACAGGCTGTTGAGTCTAGGTCAGATTTGCCCAGTATGAAATATAGTTTCATGTCATAGAAGCTGAAGTCCTGTCCTTCCTTGCAGCTCAAGATATTGGGAGTGGTGATTATTCTAACCTAGCTATTATCTCTAGAAATAATGTTTTTGCAGAAGCTAAGTTAATGAGGTAAGGGCAGGTGATCTGCTAATTAAAGATCTAAAAATAGGACTTGTGATATATGGGGTGTCAAAATATCCTAGGTAAGGAAAAATCCTTAAGTTAACAGTGATCAATGCACAGCTCTGATTTCATGACACTGCATACTCATTTAATGAACCTCCTCTTTTATCTGTTAATTACTACAACACTCTCTGGATTAAGACTATAGCACATTCTTCAGAGAATCTGTGCATTGTCTAGCTCGAGTTTATTTATGAATATTTATTAGTTTGCCAGCACACCAGAATCTTCTTAGTGGCTGACACATTACCCCACACTAATAAGGGCTTTTGTTTGACACAGAAAGCAGTTGCTGTACACTGGAAGGGCCATTGAAGCTTAGTTTGTGTCTTTCAGAAGAGCATTGAAAATAGGGGAGCTAAAGGTACAGGCTGATATTTTCATATAGGTCTATGACTATGCTGCACTGAGAGTGGTACACAAACCCACCTTTAATTCTAAATAGAAATATCTGGCCAGTAGATATACAATTAATGGTAAATCTTCATTTCATCTGTGAAAACAATCCAAATTCAATGTGGAGAAGTTTGCATTCAGATATCACAAAGATATTTTGAACATATATAACATATATATATGCATATAAATTATCTGGATAATATTATGTTATTAGCCATTTTACTAGAGTATATTATGGCCTCCAGTTAAACCTGAGCACTCTCTTTGACTTGACTTGTAAATGCCAAGGTGTGACAAAAGGCATTTTGTTGTAAACCAAGGCTGGTTATAAAACCAAACACAGGCAAACAATAAAAAGAATAGGGAAAAGTGGAAAGGCTGCAAGAAAGCAGTAGAAATGCTGCAAGGTTTCAGTGTAAATAAATAATCAGTACAAAACTATCAGTCTGTGGAAAGCTTAAGTGATGGTATGCACTGAAGCTTGTGCCATTAGCAGTAAGGATCCAATAAGCAAACTCACTCACTCTCTGCTGACCCAAGAGGTGTCTATAAAAGTTAACAATTTCACACCTATTTATTTCAGTGCTGTAAGCTATTGTCAAGGCTCAAGAGAACTGAAAAAATTATTGCTGTGGAATAAAACAAGAGATATATTTCTTATTTTAAACGTGGTCAGACCTTCTCTCAGAAGGATGAGGTTTCTGAATAGCTTTTTGAGACACAGCTTACCAGGCCTTACCACAATGCAGTCATAATTTCACAAGACTGTGTATGACATTAGATACTTAAGTGTCACAGAGAGTCTTAATTCCCTAATTACTGAGATTAGGAATATAGTTAAAGTCCCTGTGATGTTGTTCATCTCTTATGAGAAAAATACATGGATGGGAACTGTGGAGGAGGAGGACCTGGTGCATCTCGAATACTCCTACACCAGCCTTTGAGCATCATCATGTACTTTCATCTGCTACTTCAGCCACAGAGCTAAAGTCCAAAATGGACCTATAGACTGTTCAATCTCCTCTACAACACAGGGCACTCGACTTCATCCAGTTGCTCTTGCACCAAACCAAGCAATTTACACTTGACTAAAGCTTCCCTCGTGCTCTGCCAAGGTATATTAATTAATACATAAAGCAGTACTGGAAAGAAGATCCTATAGCAATGAAGTCTTAGTCAAACAGAACATAGAGAAAGAATGAAGCACACTGAAATACAGTGGAGGAAGAAGCAGCAGCACAGTCTGGATGTACAGGTATGAAAGGGTAACATGGCTATTAGAAAAAAAGCACAAGGACTGGTCCCTGTGAATGAATTCACAGATTCTAAATGGACAAACAGAGGGAAACAACTGCAATTGCCATGTTACCTCAACAGATTTACAAAGAATATCTTCAATCCAAATCAGAAGTTACTTAATACATTACTCTTAATGCCTATGAAGGCTGTGCTAACAAGCATCTAATTTTCCACTCTCTGAATCATCTTGGCTGCAGTATGCTTTTCTGTCTTACTGTGTCTTTTCTCTGACTTGACCCAACAGTGAGATGATTTACCACCTGTACTCTTACCTTAAACTGTGCCAGCCTAATTGGCTCCAGATTTAATCAAGCATTCACAATGTCAATGTTTCTTTTTCACCTTTGCTTATTTTATCTGAAATGACATTGATCACTAGTCAAGTGATTAGCTGAGCTCCTGTGGTTTGGCTGTGCTGTTACAGGCATTATCTGCCTTTTGCTTTACTTTTCAGGGCTTACTCCTGTGCAGCTATTGTCACAAGAGCTTTAGATTCATAACCTGTGTATTTTTACTAGTGTCCCAGGACCACAGGGAAAGGCAGACCATGATTTGTCTGCCATCTGTCCAATGTGTAAGGATGCTGTCTGCACCATTTGTGGTGTAGTCATACTCCAGGTATTTACCTTCTGAACTCTGAATCACCTGCTCAGGAGATTCTACCTCTCTCCATTGACTGTACAGGAACACAAATTTTTAGCTGTCATTTTCCAATGTGCACCTAAACTGCTTCCTAGAGTAACTTCCTTGTATGTATTTCACAGGATGATTGGAAGAATTATATCTAGCTTGAGTCTCATTTTTTTCCTGTCACAGTACAATGGTATTCTCTCAGTAATCATAAAGATTGTTTTGTGAAAAAACCCTGAGATCTGTACACCAACTGCAATTATGCTCTTGGAGTCTTTGATTTTCAGCAATACTCTGGGTGATTTTTGGTGGTATATGCTTGATGTAAACTGATTTCTTCTTACATTGGCCCTCTGAAGTGTATACAGACATATAGAATATAAAAATGAAAGTACTGTGTGTAGCATAGAGCTACTACACATCTGGCAGTCTGATATGAATGAATTTTTGGAAGGTGGGGGGTACCAATCCTGGAAATCAGTAGTCAGTCTCTAGGAATCAGTGGGATTGTGATTTTACCAGTGAGACCAGGATTTCACCATTTGTCAGAACAGATCTTTTCCAGCCTCTGGGCATTAAATCAGAGATGATTTCCCACAAGCACTAGCATGTTAGTTACAAGAACTCATTGACTTCTTTTCTGAGTAATTAATTTTTCAATTCAGTGACAGCAATTAAGAACACAATTAACAAAAATCATCTAGCTAGATCAATCCCAAATTAAAGTGTGCAACTTCTATCTCTCAAACAAAACATTGAATTCTGTTCATGGGAGATGTGCAATAAAAAGTGAACAAGGAAAACAATGCTGAGGATGATATTTTTTTTCTCCTAGTGGTTAGGCAAATATTTAAAATGAGAACAGTTGAACTCTCAGTCCCTGGTAAGCACCTTAGCCATCAGACTAACAGGTAGAGTTTGTAATGGGAAAGAATGCTTTTCTCCCATGAAGTTGTTCCACCATATGTCCATTGTAACTGGGATAACCTCTTTCATATTGAGATTTAAGAACTGGATCAGAACAAAGCTTGCTCTCTGTCTGGGTCAGCTAATCTTTAATTGGTGCACATATAACAGAAGATCAACTCAAGAAAAAGCTAAGTTTTTAGACATAGCTGACCTGCAATTGTTGTTCAAGTGAACTGATTTATTTGAGTAAGTGCAAGGTAATTTGGCTGAGTTTAGCTCTGCTTTCACTGCAGTCTGAACTAGCACCAACTGCTTTGTGTTTGCCAGACAGGTGGAGCATGCATGGACACACATCTACACATGCTGACCACAAACAGGTTGGTGCAAGGTACAGTTATTGTGGCATTCAGGCTTCCTGTGCTGTGTGAAAGTGAACTCTTGAACATGAGAACCCTTATTCAGCCCTACTTAGGCTGTTCTGGTGATTCCAAATGTGCAAAACTATATTCCAATTTGAACCTGCATTCCTTCAGTTTCAGAAGCTGTGAACTGTGGAAATATCAGATATCAAATAGAAATATCTTTTGGAATACTCAATTCAGAATTATACAGATACTAGAACTAGGACCAGGAACACAAGTTTGCTGATTTCTAGTTAAGAGCTTCAGAGTAAAAATATGAAGTTCAGCAAGTGTCTTGAATTCAGTGATCCCATGAGGTTACCCCATTTTCTAAATAGAGGAGAACTGAATGCATTTCTTAAAACATAGCAAAATAATAGATTTTTAAATATTACAAAATGCAGAAGAGGAATAAAGGTAATTAGTAATGCAGTGAAATCTTTCTCTTTATTAAGAGATACATTGATTTTGCAAAAGTCCAGGTGCCTCAATGGAATTCTTTTTGAAAGCAAGAAACAGAAAACCAGTTCTTACTTTGTACCATTTATGTATATCTTTTATTCCTACTATTTCTCTCTCTTCTTTATGTTTCATACTTTCCAGGTTGTAATAGGAAAAAAAATGCCATGAAAGTAGGAGAATGAAATGTTCTGAATTGCTTACTGTATTATCAGAAATTTTATGATTCATGATTTCACTAAGTAAACTCCACAAGGGAAAAAAAATGTGAAAGGTGCATAGTCCTGGCTTCCTGGAATATGTATTCATATTAATGCAGTGCACAGTCAGAATTGCCTTTATGCATGCCTGTTTCAGCCCAGTCATAACAAAAAGGAATGAGGAAGGTAATTATGAATAATTTAATGAAACTCTGTCAATTGAAATAGGAAATTCTGTCTGCATGTAAGGGTGTTTAACTTTGCCAGGAGGGCTTCCCATACATCCAGAGGAGCTCTGTAAACAGATATTCTGCATATGCTGTGAATAATTAAACACATTTAAACCAGAAACAACTATTCTAATATGTCTCCATGTAATGACCACTTACTATGGCTATAGAAACTGGAGCTGACTGTTCATTGATTGTGTGTGTACAACACAGGGATTAGGGCTCAGAGCATTCTCCAGAGTCACTGGTGTGATCTTAGGAGGTAAAGCAAACTTGCAGAAAAAGAAGTTGTAGGGATAATTAGTGTGTTCTTGTCAGGGGATTATAAGCCTCAATTCATTCTATTGGAAGGTACTCCTAATAAGAAAGATTACTGCTGATTTCCAAGGGTGATAATCAAGGGCAGTATTGGTTGTTAAAGATGTGTCCATACCTTCTGAATACACAGGTACTGAAGTGCTTCTCTAAGTCCTCACGGTCTTTACAAATCATTTAGAGCTAAGAGCCAATAAAAATTGGTATTGCAATGGTTGCTGTGCAAGCAGAAAGCCTAACACAATTCTCTGTGGGGTAGAAACTCTACCACACCTTTCAAAAGATTGCTCTTTGAAAGATCCACTGGTTGGGGTCTTTCCCAAAACTACTTCAAGCACAAGCCATTTGTGGCAAAAATGGAGAGCGTGGCAGGCTCAGTCACGTCCACCATGGAGTATATTACTTTTATACTTCCACTTCTTAAGGAATGGACTATGAAAAGGAAGACTGAAAGCTACAAAGTATCTTTGGAGTGGATATATAAACAAAACAAAACAAAATAAAAAGTGAAATTGAGAGATTTCCCACAAGAGAGTGCAGAGAACATCAGCATGGCTGAATACAGAGGCAACAAAAAACATTCATATCGTGGTTGGTTAAAATACATAATTGATTCCAAAGGACAATTAATATTACTCTATTCATTCCAGTTTCATATAAAACTACACCTTTCCCAAGCTTTATTGTCAAAGAGGGTTTCTGTCAAGCTTCTGTTTCTGACCCATCAATATGTGTTGCTGCCATACTGCAGGAAATCACAGAATCACAGAATGAAAGGTTTAAATCTTTTGTGGTCCATCAAAACAAAGATGGGAGTGGTTATAGTACACTGACAACAAATAAACTCTCAGAGTCTGAAGGCAGTAGAATTACATGTGCAAGAAACCTTACTTTGTCAGGAGCTTGCTTTTACCATTAGTACCTTCATCAACTAACAAGACAGGTACTGTACCTGGGAGGGTGTGCTTCTTTCTCCACCATGCCTTGCCTTAACCTGGATTAGAGTTCTACAGAAACTCAAAAAGTATTTTTCTTCCTTGTATATGTTGAAGTTTTGCCTTCAACAGACTTCATGAAAGATGAATGGTGATTCATGAATCAGGTTTTGTGCAGTGAGAAATCCTTCACTAAGAAATTCATTAATTAGAATTGCAATAATTTCTCATGCTGTAAGGCACTTTCAGTTGGTACAAAGCTGATCAGTAGTCCTGGAGAATTCTTTTGTGAATTGTTCCAGTCACTGAACATAAGAGTATAGTGTAGACAAGAAACCACATCACCAACTTTGACTGGATTAAACTGGTGCTTATTCCCACCCACCCTGCAAAACACTTTTTCTTGAGTAATATGTGAACTATATGGCTCTTAAGTAGACTAGATGGTTCAACACACATAAATAGATCAGTTTTCTTCTTAATCAATTTCATGGAAGATTCAATAGGATACAGAAAAAGCAACATAAATGGTTTATAACTTTTCCTTGCTCCTACAGCAAGTTCTCTACTGTTTATCTGTATTTTAACATCACTTTGCTGCACTGATTTAACAGTCTTCTTCCAATGTATTAAGATAGACATTTAATACCCATGTTCCTGGATTTTTAACACACACTAAAAGTAAGTCAGGGAGATAAAACTGTAGCTACTGACATTTCAAACTACAGTGTTGTGCAGAAAATGTCATTTCATTTTAATCAACAGTGGCTTTTCTCCCCAGCATTTGGATTTTTTTATGTTTCAAACTAAATTTCAGCAGTAATACTTGCTGGTTTAGCACCCTTATTTTTAAATGATCATCCCAGATTTGAAAATTTATCCACATTCATATGGTTGAGATCAGTCAGATCAATAATGTTGAATGAGGGCTAGGGAGGTGTGTAAACTTCATGAAAGTACATAAAAAGTTCAGGTAAGACTGAAACCTAGACACACCCAGAGATAGGGCACAGCCAGGTCAGTGGAAGACATGAACATCAGAAATCCTTTTGGGGAAGTTGATGGTAGAACATGTTGAGCCAAAGGAAAGAGAAGATCAGCATAAAGCCTGGAGAGTTACTGCTTGATTTACTCCACTGAGGGAGAGATGACTTCCAAAGACTGGCAAGAGAGAATGAAAAGCAGATGGAAAGGGTTTAGTGAGAGTAGTGAAGAATAATCTTGCCTCACTGTAGTCTTTTGATGAGTCTCCCTACCCCAGAGTTCTTCCTTGTGATATTTCTACTATTTGCCATTTCAGAGTAGTCCCTTTGGTATTACTTAGCTCATGCAGGGGAGTATCTAACATTCAGTCAGATCTCCCCAAGTCTACCCTTTCCCAGGCCTTCTCCCTTTCATCCTGAACAGAGTCCTACACCACTGAAGAGCACATTGCCTCCCATGGGGGCTTTCCCTCTGTTCCACTTACTTCAAACAGAAGGTTGCTGTTAGTTCTATCCCACTCAGAGTTGTTCCTATGCAGTTTCTCTCTCTCTTTAAGGATCTACTCCTGGAGCCAATCACAGCTCCTACTTTTGTTCTTCTCATTTTTCCCAATGACAGATCCTTTTCCAGCCTCTCATGATCCCTGTGAGGCCAAACAAAGCACCACCACCCTGAGGATCTTTCTAATCTACTTTAGATTCTTCCTTTTAATCTCCTTTCCTCCCCATGAACATACCCTCTTTGGCCAATATTTCACCAATAAGGCTACTTAAAGCTACTTTGTAATACTTGTTTCAGGATTACTCTCTCCAGACAGCCTAAGTTACCCTTGCCACAGGTGCTGATGTTGGGCTGCTATCCTATAGCAACCAATAGATGTCATTGATGTCTTTAGCTTCTGGAAGACTTGTCTGGCAGTGTGAAAGTAAATAAAGAGCATTAAAAACTTATTAAGCTATCTGTGTTTTGTGATACTGTGAATGGGGTGGAAAGCTTACCTGTAACTGCTGCAACCAGCAAACAAGGATTGAGGAAAAGTCAAGGTTTCAGTGCGCTGGTCTGTGTATCAGCCTTGGATGGAAAATCAAATGAGCAGGCTCTAAAATAACTGGAGGCCTTTCCTGTAGGTACTGGAAAAGCAGAAGGAATGAGTCATTCCTTTGTATGCTCTCTGAACACTGCAACTTCATGCTGGCCTTTCTCAGGACAGTGTATGATTATGGAGCTAGCCCTTATGCTATTTTAACTGTGTGCCCCCAGCAGACTGAGGAATTTGTAACTGTGCTAAGAGTGACACAGCTGAGATAAGTGTTTCTTCACAATTACTCTTGTTCTTGTTAGCCTTGTCACTGAAACAGATAGAGTTAGGTTCAGTGGCCAAATTACATCAATAGCTTTAGTTTGTAATGTTCTGCATAGATTCAATTCAATTCAAATTGCATCCAAAAGGCATTCTAAATACTTAATAACATTGCTTTGACCCCCAATTAGGCAATGCATGTCCACAAGGAAGTGTGAGATACAGCATGTTTGCAGTGTTTCATTATCTGCTTTCTTTAGTCAGTCTCTCCAGTACCTGCTCAACAGACAGATGAGTCTCTTATCAGAAGTAGCAGATGGCAAAGCCAGGCTGTGTGAATTTTCTGACATGCACTCACAGAACATTTCTGTGAATGTTGTTCAAGTGCATTATATTACAGCACAATTGGGGATACAGGCAGGGGATAGCACAACTTCTGTTCAGGAGTGGATTTATAAACCTTGTCACAGAGTTCTGCCAGGCAAAGGCTGTAGTTTGTAGCTCAAAGAAAGGAAACTGAATCTTAACTGACACTGTCCTCAGTCTCCCTCATTTCAATGTCAAAGAGGGGGTTCAGGGGATGAGCTGAGGAATTGTCTTTGCAGTTTGGGAGCTGAGGGAAAATCTGCCATTGATTTATTGAGAACTTAATGAGTTCAGTGAATCAGTATAACACTGAATACAAATTCTTCACTCTGAGGGTGGTTAGACAGTGGAACAGGTTGCCCAGAGAGGTTGTGGAAGCCTCATCCCTGGAAGCTTTTAAGACAAGGCTTGATGGGCCCTTGGGCAACCTGATCTAGTGGATGGTGTCCCTGCCAGGCAGGGGTTGGAACTAGATGATCCTTGAGGTCCCTTCCAACTCTGACAATCCTATGATAACAGCACAATTTCAGACTACTCACGACCAAGAACTGCACTAAATGGTTAATCTGTCTAGCCACTGAAAATGTGCAGTGGTTCCTTGGTGTCATATATATATACATTTATATATGTGTATTTATACATTAATAAATATCTTGCATTATACTATATGTCTAGGGTAAAACAACTTCTTAAACTTGTCTATTCCATATTTCTTCCATATCCCATAATCACTGGGCTAGTGATGACAGCCTTGTCACTAGACCATTTAATTGACTTTACTCTTGAATGGATTAGACATCTTACTATTTTTACAGATCATTATCAAAGAGGATTGAGAAGGAATAACACAGGAATTTGGAAAAATCACCCAATTTAAAAGATCCTAGCATAATTTAACCAAGCCAACAAAATGAGCATGAGTCATCTTTGATGAACATGTTATCCTAGCATAGCATTTTTAATTTTGATATGAAATTTATTCTGAACTCATCTCTTAAACATTCTTGGAATGAGTTTTGGTTCACATCAAAAATGCACTGCCAGCCATCTAAGCAATAGTTAACTGAAGAAGTCTACATTATTTACTACTGATGCCAGATTTTTTGTCTATAAAAAAAATATTTTTCAGAGTCTTTGAAATATTTTTTGTATTCTTATTACTTAAACACATTTCTTGTCATTTTAACAGCAGATAAGTTGAGCACAGGGTGAGTTAATATTAAAAAATAGACATTTCTGCTCTTTACTAAGAAAAGAGTGTAGTAGGTCCATATGACATAGGTATGTTATTAGACACAAAAATACAAATGGCATAGTTCATAATCTGAAATATTTTTCAACAAAGAAATGTATGTTTGTATATTTGATCCTGAACATGGTTCCACTTAATCACCTCTGTGGAAAAATTATTAGAAATAGTTTAAGCTATGAAGATTCCTGACTTCCTTTAGCTTCACTCTCAGAGAAGGATCAAGTGTTTTGTCTGAAGTTTGCTGAAAACTCTAACCTGAGTTGAACATCAACAATTTTTACTCAAGAGATGAAAATCTAGCAAAAAATAAACCCACTAAACTTATGGACTTGGTAGGACATTGGTAGGGTATGGCTGATCATTCTAGGCTTCAAAAGTTGTTCAAATGCAATAATAAAATGAGACTTTCTAAGTCTCTATGAGTTGCCTACCTAGCATGTGCAAAAGGTGAGGCTTTAAAGACTGAAATGGTCTGATTTGACCTCTATTCTTTTAATTTTAATAGTTGGATTTTTTGGGATGTTTTTTGGTTTGCTTTATTTTAAAGAAACAAAGGGAAAAAAAGAAAGAGGCTTCAAACTGAACCAAAAAAAAGACAATCTGAGCCTCTGGTGTGGCTGTCCATATTCATGAAGTGATCTTGCCAGTGCCATTTTCACAGTCTTTTTACATACCAACAAGGTTTTGTTTTCATCAGCTCTTTTTGGCCTTTCCAATATGTATTTAAATCCCACTAAAATTGCTCTTTTCTTATCAACACAAGAAAAATAGTGAGGCAAGTGTTATCTGTGTGTATGTGTTTTTAAGCTATGTGTTTCAGTGTTGATAAGCAGAGATCTGGTAACTATGATAAAACAAAAAAAGAAAAGATATTTCTTCCTCAAACATTTATGAAAAAAACCCCTCACAGCTTTCAGGGTAAGATCTTTAAAGATAATTTTTCAGAGTAATTGAAGAACTTGACATCTTACTGGAATGATGTGCAGTCAATTACATGAGGTTAAATAAAGTCATTGTGTCTATGGATGATATTTGTAGCTAAAATGAGACAGAATTTATAACAGTTCAGTTTAACTAATTTGTTAGCAGTTAGAGATATGCCAGTGTAGCAGGTGATACACATTTATTTTTGCAGGGAAAAGCCATGATTGGCTGTGTTGTTAGTATTGCTATCTCACTCAGATAGCAAACCCCACGTTTCTAAGGTTGCTTGAGCTGTGAAAATGAGAGATTTGAGAGTTCTCTGTAGGAGCATCTGAACATTATGTGTACCAAAGTCTGTTGTGAGACATTATCCCCTTCAAGCAGATGCTATTAAAATTTATATCTAGGGATGTTATGGTTGTATATTTAAATAATTGGAAAGCTTCTTCTGTAGTCACTGACATATCAGGTCCAGCTGAAGTTCCCTAAATAAGCACCTTTCTGAAATTTGTATCCAAATATTTTGTATCCACTACTGATCAGAGAACTGAATTTATGGACTCCCCTTGCAGCAATAGATATAACATGAAAAGCTTCAATGAGTGCTTGATTATCTCAGAAAGACCTCAAAGCTTGTTGGACATGAAAGATTTGGCTTCTTTCAGGGGAAATTATCAGAATATTCAGCACAGTTTACAATGTATAACAATTCCATTATTCAAGCTTGATCAAAATTTATCAGTGAGAAAATCCTGGTAAAGAAACAGTAACAAGGAAAAAATATAGCCTGCTGATACGAAAATATACACAGCTAAAGTTGTTGAACTGTCAGGGAAAACAGCAGACTTCATTCCACCATTCAATATAGAGATGAAATCTTCTAGTCCTTGGTCAAAATTGCAACTGCAATTTCAGTTGGTTTGTGTTTTACATCCTGTGATGGGGAAGTTTGCTTTGATCAACACTGACATTGTCTTCATTCTCATGGAAGGATGCAATGGGCTGTGGCAGAACTGCTGACACGTGAAAGGTGCTCCTCTTTCCCTTGCATCCTCAGATGCTTCAGCAGAACCATTAGAGTTAATGCACAGTGCTGTTGGTAATTGCAGTTCCTAAGGTTTAGATGCATTAACTTTGCTGAACAGTTCATTTTCAGGGTTTAGGTTACTATAGGATTGTACCTTCAATATAGACTCTGCAATTCATCATTATTATCTGCTTTCTTCATTTTAATATTAAACAATTCTCATAGCAAAATATGACCAATTTGAGGTCATGTTCTCCTTTTAAGTGACTGAGTTCATAAATTCAGGAATTCAAAAGATGAAGAAAACTGTTGCTGATTGTTAATTATCAGTATTTATTTCCACCAATTAGCTAGATCATCTGATAACATCCTAGCTAAAAGCTTTTTCTGAGTACCAAACACAGAACAGTAATTGGTGTGTCTGGGAGTTCTGCAGAACTCTGACAGAAAAGGTTTATTTTTAGCTGAAAACTTTGGTTTCTCTGATGTCAGTTTTTGCTTCCAACATCTGAATGCTTTTTCTCTGTAGGTGAGAGTGGTGACACACAGATGGAACTCATTACCTGCAGTGCCACATGCTGCTTAGGAGAAAGTTTAATGAGGGTGAGAAAAGTGGCTCAGACTTTTACCCATTGTCTTCCATCACCAGTCATCACGACAGCTTTGGGAGGTGTGACAGCTAATACTGCTTCTGCAAGTGGATCTGCATGTAGGGATTGCACTACATATTTCCCCCAAAAGGCTAAGCCATCAAAGCAATTTCACCTGTTGCATGTGTTAGATAGCCAAACACTCCAGCACAGGTACCAATTTCTTTAAAATACAAGACAACCAATCTTGAGAATAATCTGTTAATGAGAATTTAAAGTATATTTAGCCATGCCCATTTGAATGCAGATCTAGTATCCACAAAAATACTGTTCTCAACTCCTCTGTTAGAAGGAAAGAGAAAGTATTTTTTTTTTAAAAAGTGAAGAATGACAAAAAAAATCAATTTTCTCCTGCACTAACTTTAAAAACAATGCTCAGAAATGCTTTAGAAAAAAACATTTCTCAGTAGACAGAGGGAATACTTGTAGCATTTGAAGGCAGTAACATCCAGCCACATGATTACCCTGAACTGCTCCAGGTTAATTTTCTATAGGTGTTGCTCAGCACTCTCCATGTTTTGAACTTGAGGCAGTATTGTTTGTTCTGTTCTAACTGACAGCAATGACCTGGCAAGGCACCTTCTCACATTGCTGCTCAGCCAGTCTTCTTCCTAGCTGTGAAATTCCTTTTCAGCAGCCCCTCTTTGGGTGCTGAACAGGGTTGGGTGTCCTTAGCTGGGTTAGCCTTAGGCTGCTTCACTTTGATCCAGCAAATTTATTTATCTATTTATCTATCAATTATCTAGTTAGTTAAATTTTTATTTATCTGTTCTGACATTGTCTTCATTTTGACCCTGTAGAAACATTGGCCTTGGCTGAACCATGTTTGTTGTTGTTTTGGGTTTTTTTTCTGGTTATGGTTGGGAACTGATGGAAAGGAAGTGTCTGCTGCAAATCAAAAATCAAAGAATGCCAGAGTGAGCAGCTATAAAATTAGGCACCTGCCCAGTAAAAGATATTAATATCCTGTTGCCATTCCAGTAGTAGCTGGAAGCCAGAAGTCCTGGCCTTTCTCAGAGACAAGATAATACTGATCAGCATTAGCAGGCAGCATCCTTTCACATAAACAATGGTTCCTCCATCAGCCTATTACAGGTAGTCAGAGCATCAGTGGCTCTGCACTTTCCTCTGCCTGTAGCCCCTGAGCTCAAGTCCACATTTCCAGGTAGGGTCTAGCTTCTACACCCCAGCTGTAATTAAATGTGTGTAATAGATCTCTATTTGCAAGGCTTGAAGAGGCAGCTCATAGTGCTCAGGGGTATGCAGTTCATGTAGACAGCTCTGTAGTCTACTCAGTATTGAGATAATTACTGGAAGTGAAAAAAAGGGAATGAAATTAAACACCTAACTAAGGAACTCAAATGAACATAAGGAAACTAATGGCAGAGTATCTGGTAGAAACATTCAGTTTGTAGAGATGAACTATTTCTTGTGTAGCTTTAAATGATTTATGAAACAATAATCTCTGCAAACTTGGAACACATCTCACCAAAACCTCCTAAGAACTGGCTTGCACTAGATGATGCAGTAGCTATCTGTGTGCAGGTCCAACTCCAGGGCCACGTAAGACACCAACTTTGTAAAATTAAAAGTGAACAGAAGAGAGAGTCCATTCAAATAAATCTATTATTAAACCTTTTTTATATTTTAAGTACAGTTTTTCCTCCTTCTTTCTCTGTTCAGGCTGCACGGAGCTACATTTCTTTTCACATCTGAGGTCCTTGACATAGCACAAGGTTTGACCTCTGCTTCCTTTGTTCAAATCTTTCCTTGTATAATTCTATTTCCCATCACACTGGCAAATAGGAATCTGGACCATGTCAACATGCTGTCAAAGGAAAAAAGTTTTCTCTCTTCACTCTTTTCTTTTATCCTGTAAGAGTTTGAGGTATGCTTGATATACATCTAGGAAAATGTGATTCTTTGATACATGCACAGAAAAGCAGGGCTTCTACTGCCTTACTTGAGCACCCCTAGAATACCAATTTACTCTTTGTCAAGAAATATAAAAGCCCCTAATATCTCCTCACTTGGTTAACTGGCATAGATTTGATAATGTGATTAGGGCATAGCTGTGAATAGCTAACAGCTCAGTGTAAGAATGGAGCAACCCATCACTGCCTACAGATTTTTTGTTACAGGTTTTCAAAACTAATAGATGAAGGCATATGACTTACACCAGTGACAGATCTCCTCCATTAAATACCTGATGTAGGAATAAGGAGAAGGGAAGGGATGATAAATGCCTGAGTGGTGACTAGGGTTGTTGTAAATTCCAGCTTATATATGCAACTGCAATCATATCTTTTGGGATAGGGTTTTGCAATAGAATCTCCTAAATTTGTGTAATCATTTTATGTGTTTCTGTGATCAGACTGGTCTGGCACTGAATGTTTTGAGGGATAGAAAAACCAGCCTGTCTGCTAAGACTCATCATATTTCCTCATGCTGCTGGAGAGAAGATATACAACAAAAGAAATTGCTACCATTAATAGCTGTGTTCAGCTGAGCAGGATACAGTTAGGAGGATGCCTGAATGGACTTTCCATCAAGAATAACACTATGGACTAGAGGAGGAAAAAATGGAATTAGTGGGAAAAAAAGAGTGTAAAAGCAGGAAGCTGGTGGAGAATTAAAAAAGAACATGGAGAGGGAGAGAAGGTCTTTCTGCTTTCAGTGTGGAAAATTCTGGTTTGAACAGTTTTGCTACTTAAGACAAAGAGCCTGGTGTTTAGAAACTCTCAGCATCCTCAGCCCTTCATTAGAAATATCATTATCGACTTGGGCTTGGAATAAATGTTCTTGTCTGTCTGTTCTTGTTCAATAGCTTTGTAGAACTTAGCCTAGACAGTATAGCAGTAGTGCTTTGTTCTTGTTTTAAAGATGTTTTGGAGAAGTTATTAGTGTGAGGCAGCCTGCAGTTCAGCTACAGGATTGCCAGTACCTCATGACTCTGTCAGGACAGTCTAATGGGTCATCATCACCCATTGCTATTCATCTCTGAGACTCAGAGGAAAAATAAAGATGCTTTTTGCCAGTAAAATGAAAATTAAGGTGGACTCTGATCACTTTACACCTTCATTACTTTGCAGTTCAGTCCCACAGGACCCACTGAACCCAGTGAAAAGTTTAACCTTAGGTAGTGTAGTTCTCTCAATTTGATGTGAAGTTCTTCCTTGCTTTCCTTCCCATCTCCTAACCCTTCACCTTCCAGGCAAAAAGAATAATAGGGACTGCAAGTTGTCATCCTATAGTGCCCATAAACTTAGTTACACACATTCAGAAAACATTTAATGAGAGCTTCTGTTTAAGTGAGTTGGACAGGAGTTTTTCCCAGCTTTTCTCTATTCAGACAGCTTTCATGGTCCTTTGCTCTGCATATGCACCCTATTTCTAAATGCATTTTTGTTTTGATTGATACAACTTTAGAGAGTGCCTTGGAGAGAAATGCTGAATTATTAAGCCTTGAATATAGCTGGCTTTCATCCACTACAGTACCTTTGTCATAGCCCCATACTTCAAAGCTAATCTTTGATAATGAGCTTTTTCTTTCTTTCTGTCTATACTTAATGCAATTTCTGCAGTTAAAATTATAGCCCACATGTCTTTAAGAAATTATTTTCCAAATCCCCACATTTTTTTCTGTTTGATGTCAATGTCTACTGAGAACTTTTTTATCTCTTTTGGTTTTCTTTTTTTGTCTTTATTTTTTCCCTTCAGTTTAAAAGCTTGCACTGAGGTATTTCACAATTCCCCTCCCTCTCCCCTCTTTTTTTTCTCTTTTTTTTTCCCTGGCTCCAGCTGTACAATTTCCTATTTTTAATTTGTTTCTTTTAATTAAGTAATCTTGTTCCAATCTGATTTGGAAAATGACATCCTGCCTTGGAATCTCATTGTTACATTTTGGGGACTGCTTTCTAAGTCTCTACCATGGAAGTATTAAGCTGATTTTTTTTCTTTTGCTAACATGAAGATCAAGATTCAAGCTTCTCCTGGAACTTGATATGACCTTTTCTTCTTTTGATATTTTTTTATGTTCCTTAGGTTAGAGGCTTATATCTCTGGTTCCACAGGGAGCAGAGATCTGTGAGAATTAGCAGGGGATTGAAGAGGCTTATTTCTCTCTTATGATTGTTCTTTTGGAAACAGGGATCATATTTTCACCACAACTGTTTTCTCTGTTAGATTGTGGATCTCTTAATCTACTTCCTGGCTTTTTGTTTCACTTGAACCTTCCATGCTCATTTTTTTCTTACCAGGCAGATCAATTCTTCATTGTTGACACTCATTCTGCAGTTGTTTCCTGTTCAGGATAAAGTAGTTCCCAGTTGGGGTTTTGCAGTTCTGCTCCATTTATTGCAGCAGCTGTATAGAGTGTCATCCTTTCTTCTCATGTAAAAACTCACACCTAAATCCAGCCTAGTTTTCTGCATGTCCTATATCCTCTCTTGGACTCAACCTCATATCTTTGCTCTCATACAGCTCAGTCTCAACCAAACTACATTTTTTAACAATGGCTTTTGCATGTGAAATGTCTAAAATGCCTGTAAGTTCCAGGAGAAGTTATAAATCTGGGTCATGCTCTGGTGTTCACTGGGTGAATAAAACATCTGCTGAGCTCAGGAGGAATGGAAGGGTGTGCAGGAGATGAAAAGTTTTTTCTTTCTCTGCTTATATCCCTAGTAAGTGCTGACTCTTTTACAAATCATATTTAAAATGTCTGTTTTGAATCAGTTTCCATAAGTTTTCTCAGATTGGAAGGAGAACAGGTCCACCAGAGAAGTCTGAGCTGGCAGCACAGTTTGCCCTTTTTGGGGACAGATAGATCGTACATCTCTCCTTGGTGTGTTGGGGTTGGATTTTGTGGTTTTGGTTTTTGTTTTTGTTGGTTTTGTTTGTTTGGGTTTTTTTAATGGGGAAAAAAAGGGGAAAATAACCAAACTCTTCTTTTGTCCAGACTGAAAATCTGTTCTATGTGCTGTTCTATGGCTCCCACTGACATTGACAGTTGATTCTGGGCCACGTGGAAACTGCCTACCCAGATTTACCTTTTCTCCCAGAAAATTCAGACTAATGTAGTTCATTGAGCTAATTAAGTGCCAGAAGTGTTGGGGTTTTATTTATAAAGGATATCATCTGTTAAATCTCCATGTTGTACACTGCTGAAAAAGTTCTGTTGCAAATTAATCCTTTCCTGTCTGGATCACTAGTCCAAACCTGGCCTAAATCAGCAACTCTGAACTCATTATTATACTTGTTAGAGCCTCTATAAAATGAAAGTATATCATCCATCTGCTTTCCAGTTTACACATTTCTAATCTGTGAGATCTACTTAAGCAAATGTTTACTGGGATTATAAAAAATATATATAGGGAACAGACTTAGAGTCTGAATCTCTTCTTCCATCCCCATTACTTTCCACCTCTCAGGGATGTAATTATAGAGAAGTTTATACTGCTGCTCCTCACACCATATTTACTTCTTGGGTATAGAGGTTATACCAATTTCCAGTAGTGTCAGTTTGACAAATGTTCACTCTCTGCCCAAAGTCCTGACTGCTTTTTTCCTTTCAGCACTGCACAGGTCCCTCCCTATTGTCAGCTGCAGTATATTCATTCCAGAGTTCCTCAGCCTCTTGAAAAACAAATCATGCCTGACCTTCTGTGCTTATCCAGATGCATTTACATAATGTGGAAATTCTGGATATAGTTATGACTCTCTGTCTGTATTTACCAAAATGACAGCTCTGTGTTACATAGATCACACAGATCTTACTTTCCCCAGCTTTAGTTTGTTCTACCCATCCTGTATGCTGGGCTAAAATCCAAACCCCAGTAGTGCAGACACCACAATAGACAGAAGAAATTCTCTATAGACTGAAAGAACTTTCTATTCAAATACACTTGCTCCAGACAAAGCCAAGGTGATCAAGTAGTGAGTCAGGAGACTTACCAGACAGAAGATGGTGTTTTACTGAGTTAGGTATGCTATATATATGTGTCATGAGACTCTGGATATAGTTTCTTACATCACCTATAACCTAGTGCTATGACACCTAAATGTTCTCTCTCTCCTCTTAAAAAGTTTACCTTTGATCTCAAGCTCTCTCTCATAATTTTTTTCCACTATTGGAAATAACATGATTTACCTCATTAACTCATAATCCCTTCATCATTTCCAATACAGAAAGTCTTCTCCCTTGCTCAGGTTTTCTCTCACTGTTAGCCTGTACATTTTTCAGCAAGTTTTCAGGCATTTCTCTATATTCTGTATTCATCCTGCCATTTCTATATTTACATGCCACATTCCAAAGCTGGTTTTGGTTAGTTTGTTGGTTGGTGTTTTTCTTTTTGTTTTGTTTTGTTAGGTTTTTTTTGTTCTTGTTGGTTTGGGGTTTTTTAAGTCTTCTCTTTCTTTGGATTTTACTTCATCTCTTTCTGAGTCTCTTCCTGCATCTCTCATAGCTCCTCTAGTATCTTATTATTTAAATGCCTTCTTTTTATTCACCTAACAGAAGGACTTTGCTTCTTAATTTGTATTTTCTTGGCACTCAGACAGCACCTGGTGTCTCTTCTGTGCCAACAGCACACAAAGTTCTTTCCACTCTTGACCTCCCTTTCACCCATGTTTGCATTTTAACATATGATTTTCATATTGTCTGGGGCAACCCATGATGTGTACATATGAACTTGTTCCCAGGTGCAGGATCATGCCATGGTAGGTGGTCTCTGCTGAAGAACAGCATTCACATACACCAGCACACTCAATAGCACTCTGGGAAAGCATCCAATGCCAAAAGGAAACTGGAAGTGTTTAGCTCTCAGGGTTTGGGTTTTTTCCCTTTCCCTTCCCCCAGGTGCTGGTAACTCTCCTAGACAAAGGGAAAAATTTCTTTCCCACTGGGATATGCAGCAAAACACCCTCACTTGGAATTAGCTGTCTATGAATCTAGTCCTTAGTGTATATACTATTTATCTCTTGCTTTACTTGAATATAGAGGACTTCAGCATAAAAACTTGCATCAGCTCCATTTTCCATTTTTGCTCTTCATTAGCCTGTGTACAGTGGCTGATGGAGATTGAGCTCATTATTAGAGCTTCATTTGATAATTTGGGGCACATTTTTAATTGAACCCTAAGGAATTGTTCCAAAAGCACTTGTTTACCCAAGTGCCAATGATACAGTGACAAATCACACTGTTCACTTGCTTGTTTCCATAGCTGACACGACATGTACCTCCTAATTTCTTTTATTTATCACCTCTGGCTGCTGACTTGTTGTTAAGAATGATTTCTATATTTCTAGATCCTCACAGCAAATGGCTGTTAGGAGCTGTTTGACTGGAAGATATGTTAGGATGCTTGATTACTTTGTCTTATAATTGGGGAAAGGTTATACAAATGAAAAGCTGTGTGCTAGGTTTGCAGCTCCTGCTCAGTGAAAGTGTATAATAGGGAACTAAGTGAAAGGGAACAGGGAAACACACTGCAATGCAGTGGCTTACCTGGCAGAAGACTGGAGCTGTAATCCACTCCTGCCATCTAACCTGGACCTTGAGAGGGCATCTGACCTTGAAAGGTCATTTTGTTTATCTGTGCTTCAGTGAATACACCCATCTCTGTACAGAGGATATGCTGCTCCTGCTGTCTGAGGTTATCAGATGACAGGTTTGTATGAAACCTTCTTTGAATACTGTAGAAGAGTCTTAGCAGGAGGGAAAACCCCAAAATTTTTAAGCTCTAACATGTTTCAAAGTACTTCCAAAAAGTAAATGCAAAGGAAAAATGAAACCTGGGCTAATGAGTTTGTCTTTACCATACAGGCAGATATGATTACATTCTGACACAGGCAAATGCAAATGTTTTCCTCTCATGTGTTCAGTGTCTATTTTTCATTGTACTTCACCTCTGTACTCCCCTGCAGACAGACACTTTGGGACCCAAGTGTAAACATCCCCTTGTCTAAGTCTTTGGATGGCATTTACACCATGCTGCCTCTGAGAAGCTCCCAGGTTGCTGTCCCAGCAAACTTACAGAGGGAATAATGTGGAGCCCAGAGTAGCCTGTTCTCTTTGCCATGACATAATGCTAATTAGCACTGACTCCAGGAGGGTTTTTTGGGCCAGACATAGGCTTATGGCTTCCTGCTGATCGCTGTTGGCTTTTGTCACTGAACACTCCCCTGTACCTTTATGTCCTGTGGGTTTTGAGGATAGCACACCAAAAGTAATTCAGAATATTGAATGTGGCTAAATGAGCAGTGCTGGTTTTAATACTCAACCAATGTTACCTTTGCAAGTAATTCCCATTCCTCTCTTAACAAAAGCTGAAAACTCTACCAACCAGTGCTTGTTAGCTTGAGAACTTGCAAAGCTGCAGATCAAGCTCTGATAGGCCCTAGAAGATGAGATGTTTCATTTTCTGTTTCCATGACTGAAAGAGCTCTACTCATAATATGAATGGAATAAGTGTTTAGTGGCATGGTGGTGACAGGTTGACAGTTGGATTTGATGACCTTAGAGGCCTCTTCCAACCTTAATGATTCTCTGATTCTATATAAATTTACTCACCTAAACCCCTTGCCCTACCCTGGTGCCTTAAGATCTTACTGCTACATAGATTATTCCCTCAGACAACATTTGCACCAAGCACTGTTGAAAGGTGAAATGATAAAATTTCTCCATTCTCTTTTGTTCCAGTATTTTGAGGGAACACACATTATCTTAGGTTAGCAATATCAAGAAAAGGAACAAAAAAAAAAAAAACCCAACCAAAACACACAAAGCAAACATGACAAAGACACTGAGTCTTTGTTCAATTCCATTCACATGACACCATAAAAAAATAGCCAGAATGACATTTTACTGAATGTCTTAATTTATTCTCAGTGCTGTCCTGAATCACACTCACACACACTGATGGAATTACTTTATATCCATTTAGTACTAATCCAACATATTTCCACTCCAAAAATAACAAAAATGCAGACATGAACTGCAAGCAGAAACCTAACTCCAGGAGCACAATACCCACACTTCCCATTCTGTATATAAACCTGACTTTAGATAGATCTGAGAAATTAACATTAAAAAGTAACTCCTTACATATCAATTGATTAGATCACAGAAGTCTGACTGCAACACACTTTCTGAGGCACAGAATCATTCAGCCTCACAATCTGTTATGCCTGTTGCTTTTGTATGACCTACTGAGTGCCTGAGTTTTTTCTATGTCCTGCAATTTTTTTTACAGATTACAAGACTACTTTTATCACTAATGAAATCAAATTCAGAACCTGGTTTATCACCCCTCCAAGTAAGTAAGTTGGTTTTCAGCTGTTTGGAGGTATTTTAGTTATTTTTGTCTCCAAGGACTGCATGCTCTCCAGTCAGTTTCTAGCTGATCAAAGATTTGGATTACTGAAAGCATCTTTTCTGGTGCATGAAAGACAAAATATAATCAGACACCTTCTCTCTCTGTAAAAACTGAGATGTGACCATTTCTTTCTGCCTTTCCATAAATCATTTGAATGCTTTAATTTATTTTCATAAAAGATGTTTTTGTCATGTGCAATGATTTTTTTTGTAGAAACTGCTAAAATCCAAACATTTTCAACAAAAGTTTCTCAAGGTCCTAAGCCCTAATATCTACAGAATGTATTTTTCTGTCTGTAAGGAGAATACTTTGAATGTGAATGATGCTATGCCTCATTCACCATCAAAATTCTGCAGCACTCTGCAAACAAATACAAAAGAGAATTGAAAATACCTGAATATAAAAAGATATATGCTGTAGATATATTTACTGTATAGAGAATATATTTTCATTTTCCCTGCTTAACCTTAAGTGAATTGCAGAAAGTGATGTTCATTTTAAGTAGCTACAAGTATTTAAGTTTTAATGAAAAACAAAGAAGAGAAGCTTCTTATTGAAAACTGTGACCCAGCTTTTGCTGGTGTGGTGTTTGTCAGGTTTTGTTGTAGTTTGGTTTAGTTTGATTTCTTTTCCAGAATATGCTTTCAAAAGTTTTGGGTTTAGGATTTCTTTGTTGTTGTTTTGTTTCTTTCTTTGGGGAGGGAGTCAAAGACTGGGATGTTTTGTTATTTTCTTTTTCTTTTGGTGTACTCTGCATGGGCATCAATCACTGGTCTTCTGTGTGCTGTACAAGAGTTAGGTCTAGAAGTGATTTATAGGATTAAGAGATTCTTTAGATTCTTTTGCATTCAGGTGACCCCAAATCTGTAGATGTCATCTTTATATTTTCCCTATGAAACATGATGAGGTCAGCCTTAGAGTCTAGTGAAGGCATGTGTAGAAGGACAACACAAGTGCACAAACCTTCTTCTTCCACCTGACAGTATGAATGGGCTGCAAAGGAATCATGGCAGAAGACAAATTAGCAATCTTTTACAATTAATTTCAATGAATTTTAGTAGTAACTTGTTGACCCTCAGTCTTGGGTGTAGTCACACCTCAGTACAGATTGCAAAGGACCAGTCTGAAGGAAAAATATGGAGATGAAGAATAATGGTTTCATAAATTATGGTTATTTCTCCATAACTTGCTCTTCACTGATTTTTTTCCTTGAACTAAAAAAATATGAATCAGAAATATTTTATGTTACAAAAATCCCCAAACAGACAACCAACCAACCAACAAAAAAACCCCTAACTTGGTAGAAAACATATTTCTAATCACTCTGGTGAGATAAATGGTCTTTGCTTCAACCCTAACTATTGGACTAAAAATCACCAAGAAATACAGGAGTTGTTTTGTTAGGCTGTAACAGTATTTGTCTTCTACAAACAGAGCCAAAGCATGAGTATCAAAAACCTGTGAGGAAGAGAGATCAACCAGAAGTTATTGTAAAGTGTCACTTGTTTTCAGGTACTATAAGGAAACTCACTTTCATGCTATAGACTTAGTGTTGCCAATGGCACTACTGTATTAATTTTCACTAAAGTGAAATAGATTTTTGTAGATATTTGTAGGATAGATTCTTTTCTACATAGGCAGGAAAAGAATGGAGGTACATGGTGGAGCAGAGAATGCTGAAATTCATAGCTGAAGCATAGATGGGCAGTGAGGCCTTAATAGCACTGGGCTGTGGTACCACAGAATTGGGATTTAAAGAAAGGAGAAGACTTCTGAGCCATTTGCTATAGGAGGAAGAGAAATTTGCAGTTTGTTCCCAGGTGCTTGATTCCATGCAATTATTTTGGAACACAGGTTGCATGGGAACTGTTTCCCTCCAGCATCCTATGCTCCTTGGATCCAGCAGCCCAGCAAGGCAGGGAGCCCAGGAGAGATGGAAGATAGTAACTGGACAGGCTGATTTCCATCACTTTCATGGTGTGACTTTGGGGTTGTCCTGTGCCTAAATAGGAATTAGACTCAATGATCCTTGTGGGTCCCTTCCAACCTGGGATATTCTGTGATTCTGTGGTTCAAAGGAAATGACCCTTTCTGCTATGTCTAAGTTCTTTAAAAAAGTCTGTCCAAAGCATTATGAAGTACTGAGATTTTGAAGATTGCATTAGTTGTAGAAATCTGACCTTTCATTAGTTGCCTGAGCAGAAAGTAACACCTTCTCTAAGGGGGATTTAAGGTCAGTGTTATTGACAAGTGAAATGAATGACCCTTTTATTTCACTTCAGCCCTCTGCTGGCATTTGTTATTTATTCAATGTAAGCAATTCATGAATTATGCTTAATCCACTCTAAACTGGGAATTTAAAGAGTAGAACAGAGTGTATTAACTAAGCAGGATCACTTTTCATGCTTCTCAGTATTTCTAAGCTATTTATGAACGTGTCTGAATAACCAGAATCTTACTTTTCAGCCATTGCTTTTATATTTAGGGTATTTTACAGATGCCTCTAGTCTATTGGACCCTATTACATGCAAATTACAGCAGTTAAACTTTGTGCACAGTGGTAGCCAGTGATGTCATTTTACCCATGACAGAAACACATCTGGCAAAACCTGACATGTGAAAAGCAGAAAGGTAGTGGCTAAGAAGTTCATGAGGAATCACATGCCAGCATCATGTATGACAGATGTTGGCTTGCAATATTCCAGTGTTGACTGTAAGTGTGTATTTTAAGATAACAACTTCACAAAATTCCTAAATTTATGTTTGTTTTTTTCCCATCATTCAGAACTTCATCCATTCCCTCAAACAGTATACACAAGCAAACCTATTGAAGGATGTCTGGTTTTCCCTTTTTGGTGGAAATCATACATTTTTGACAGTCTACCCCATCTAGTCATGTCTTTTGTTTGTACCAAGGTGTTGACCTGCATATGCAAAACCTGCTCATGCATAAAATAATCCTGGTTAAGGTCATGCTGAGAAGCAGAAAAGCAACATGAAGTTATTTGTAGGCATAAATATAAGTTTTGATAAAAGACCATTTAGTACAAATAACTACTGTGGCATTCTTTTTATTCTGACTGTAAATGAAGCTACTTAGTTTCAAAAGCAAAATGTATCAATTATTGATGTATGAATAGTCTGCTTTTTTTGAAGCAAAATTATTTCCTATTCATTAGCATTTATCCCAAAGTCGTTAATTTTAATATGCATTTGGGTGATGGCATTTGAATTGTAAATAATTTTGCATTCTCCACAATTTAACCACCTTTTGCATATTCATGAGACTATTTAGTCAGAAGATGCAGCAGGGCAGGCATTGCTTTGGGGTATAGTCACATTAGGTAATTCTCTGGTTCTGTGTTGCCTCAGGCTTCACCCACTTCATTTAGCACCCAGTAATAGGAAGGATCCCATGCACCAGTGTCTCACAGAAATGAAATGAAGAGGTCCTAGTGAAAGCACTTCACCAACATGTGCAAGTGAATATTTTCACATATGTTAATATAATCTTGATGCAAAACAATCAATCACAAGGAGACAGAAGTAAAACCATCACTGAAAAGAAAGAAGCAGAATATCTTTGTTTCATGATTTTTAATTTTTATACTGAAGTATTAATTTCTGTATGCTAGACAAAATATTACATCATGTTACAGATAGTTAGTCTTTGACAAGGGGAAGTATTGATCTCTTCAGGCATCCACATGCTTGATCATCATTAGCTCTCCAGGATACCCCAGTGCTCTAAGACACTCACCTATCCTTGTACCACCTGCTTTGGGTCTGAGCCTCTTAGAGCACATTTATAAAGACAGGATGGTATAAAAAGCAGGATCATTTACATTCTCTGATCAGTGGTATCTTCTAGTATAGTTTATTTTCCCTTCAGTAAATGCAGATTCTGAATCTAATTCTGGCATGTAATCTATTCTGGCAACTCATTTTTGAGCTTATTTTGAGTAGGTTGTAAGGTGGTGATTTACCACCAGAATAAGTCAGTTGGTGTCTAAAAAAATATCTGTCAACTGAAATGATACATATGTCTCAAGTCATCCCCACCCAAAAATACTACCAGGAAAAAAAAAAAGATGGGCAAATTCTTTAATGAAGTCTCACACTTGCTATAGCAGGGCAGTCTCACCATATCCAGAGACAGGAACAGACAAAGAACAAGGCAAGAACCATCCTTGAAACCTGTTTCTCATAAAAAGAAAAGTAGACTGGCTAACTAAGAAGGAAGTAAGTATGCTAGAGCAAAAGTCTTGTGAGGAGTGGTGAAGGGAACTGGGATTGTTTAGTCTGGAGAAAAGGGGGCTGAGGGGAGACCTCCTCAGTCTCTTCAACTAACTCCAAGAACATTGGAGCAAGGTGGAGATCAGACTCTTTGGTAACAAGTGATAGAGGAAATGGCCTCAAGTTGTACTATATGAGGTTTAAATTGGACATTAGTTAAAATTTCTTCACTGAAAGGGTAGTAAAGCATTGGCCCAGGCTGCCCAGGGCAGTGGTGGAATTACCATCCCTGGAAGAGTTCAAAAAACATGTAGATGTGGTGCTTGGAGACATGGTTTAGTGGTGAGCATGGTAGTATTGGGTGGGTAGTTGGGCTTGATGATCTCAGAGATCTTTTTCAACCATGGTTTTATGATTCTTTGAAAAGCTTGAAAATAACTCCTTGTTGGTATGACAATGAAGTTTCCTAATAAGCTTCCTATTCTCTTTGTCCCTCTCAGGTCTGCATGTGTCCCTTCAGCTTACATTTGCTGTGCTCTTTTTGGGTAAGTTCTGTGTGCAGTTCTTACAGCCTAGCTAAGAAAAGTGCAAGTCCATGACTATGGTTCCTGTGGCTTAAGATTTTAAGAAGAGTAGTTTTAAGTGGGAAAATACTGAAAAAACCAATTTTAAATAAGAAGTTGAGCACAATTAGTCATTCTAAGATACTCAGAACCCTTGGAGAGACACAGATATTGGCATACATGGCTCCACTGATTCCTGAATAACTCCAAACAACAAATAAGATGAGAATATGAACACTTAGCTCACAGTTGGAGGAATTCATTGGTTTTAATCCAAAATCAATGTTTTCAATCAATGTTTTCCTCTTAATTACTAGTGTATGAAATGGTACATCAGTTTGGAAGCACAAAGATTCTAAGCAGGATAAAACAAATTAGAGGTTTTTTTTAAAATTGGGCTCCAAGACCTTTGCTACTTTAAAGAGTGAAGCTGTTTTCCTTCTTGTAATGTCATTAATGAAGTTGTTCTTACATGCAAAACAAAAAACAGTTAAACTTGTGTCTTCTTAACAATAGAGGTCTGGAACTAACCAATAAAATACAGGCTGGATTTAAAAGGAAAAGCTTAATTAAGTGAGACAACAGATTTAAGTGTACATTTTCCAAGGAGTAATTAAAGAAGAGTAGTGGTGAGTAAATGTTATAAAGTTATTCCCAGGGGTATTTGTTCACATTATTGGTGTATTTGTTTTGAAAGTGTTCACATGCCTTTGTGTTTTCTTTCTTTCTGTGTTTCTTTGATCAAGTTCCAGCATCATGAATACCCCTGGAAAGTGAGTATAAGGTTATAGCAAAATACCAATTGCAATCAAACAAAATAGTAATAGGACTAAAGATAGCAGGAAAAGGAACACTGATGGAAAAAGCAACTAAAATAATTTTGAAACATTAACCAAGTATTAGCTAAATATTATAGAATGCAGACCAAATGAGAAAATGCCATGAGCTGTATGAGACACTTTATATCATGTACAGTGTCTGTATGTATTGACAAAGGAGTTCCCACCAATCCCTAGAAACCTTTAGTAATTTGTTTCCTCAGATACTGAAACCACACTATTTTATTTTATAAACACACTCTTTCTGTAAGAAAAAAGGAGCTGGGTTCTCTCACTTAGTACTATTTAAGTATATTATTTCAACAAAGAAGAAATGAAGAAGAAGAAAACTGCAGTAAATGAAAATGATTTCCAACACATTCCCAAATTAATTAAATATTATTTTAGTGTCTGTATGATGGAATTGTGGTTTCAAGATATACTACAGAAGTGTATCTTATAATCAACAAAAGCAGTCCATGTTTTTAACAGCAAGGTATTTTCTACACTGCCTCATCCATGACATTTTATTTGCTGTGGGATGATTAGCAAACCTTCTGATGAGATGAGGGTTTTCTTTAAAGCAGTACAGTTTATCTCTAGATCTTAAGTTATTATCATTCACTTTGTCAGCAGTGGAGAACTCACAGAAACAATGACCACTTCAGATCCATAAATGTATAATGGTATGGAAACTGTTCTATTCTAAACACACATCTGCAATTCTGTAGTGTAAGCATTTTTCTTCCCACTGCACCCTCATTCAGCTCCTAAGTTATTGTAAAGTAAGCAAATCCAAGTCCTGGAGAAATTATTCACCTCTAACCTTGACATTCAATGCATTCAGCATGGTGCAGGTTTTCTATTTAATAGAAATCAAATTGGATTTTTTTTTTATAAATATGTAGAAATCTCTATGTTAATCCAAAAATGTCATTACATCCTACAGGAGTTTCCATCCAAAACATTTGCAGTGTATTAATAATAAGCAGTAGTATAAACAGCAGTAAATAGAAGACCTTGTTCCAGTACTGAATAATCAAATGCCTTTTCTATACAAAGATCCACTTATGTAGAGGTATTAATATTACATGTACCACTTATAGATAAAATTTGCATCAAAGTATTTTACATTCTCCTAGAATTCAGAGATGGCAAAAAGCCTGACTTAAATATATGTAGAAAACTTATCTTAACTAATAATCTCTTCCAAGTAATAACCTGTTGAAGAATGACAGCTTTGTGTTGGTCCATTTGGTATTCAGTGAGCAGTCAGCCAGCCACAGCTGCCAATGCTGACTGATAAGTGTTCAAAAGAGCCCAGAAGAATATTGACAAACCCTCAACTTGTGTGTAATATGGAGATAAGGACCCCAAAATTATATTTACTTACTCTCCTGGTGTAGCATGAAGCTTCACAGAATGGGGAAGCTCCTTTTCACTACCTCTGCCTGCATTTCTGTCATTTATTTACTGCTATGCACTATAAGGTTCAACTCCTGTTCACTGATTCAGTGCTGGATAAAATCACTCATCTCCATGGGAGGCAGGAGGAGAGAGAAAGAAGACAACCACTTAACAACAAGCCTCTTCCCTCTCCTCACTTCCAAGCCCCATCCTCTCCTTAAAAAAAAGAAGATAAGGAACGGGTGTAACATTTTCTCTGCCCAGGGTGAGCAAAGCCACCAAACCTCTGTCTTGTAGCTTTTGTATCTAAAGCAGCAGTACAGATCAGAAACTTTCATTTATTCTCTTGACATCTGTGGAAAAAATAGAGTTAATTATCCCTTTAATAAATTATAGAAGCTTCTAAGTTGAAGACCATGCCTAGCTTTGTAATGAATCACTCTGCAATTTGGTGGACTTATAGTCTTAAATTTATAAATTAGGGTGATTTTTCTCCTCACCAGATGCATATTCCAGAGGCAATCAGGATTCCATCTAATTTGAATGGGAATTATGCAAGAATGTCTTTATCTAAATTATTTCTATGTTAATATTTTGCCTCCTGGATATGGTTAAAGTCAAAGACCCACAGCAGGAAGTTACAAATACTTAAGCTGCATGTTATAAACATTTATAGACAATCTTTTCAACTCTTTCTAGTGACTTCAATAAGCTTCTTGTGTTGTCTTCTGTCATTTAAAGAAGCAAAGAGCATTTTTCCCTTTGGCATTTATCTATTCAGCAAAGCAAAAAACTCTACAGGAAATCCTTCATGGTTTCAAAATCTCTTGTGAATTAATGTTTCACAGCCCAAGGGGCTGCTCAGGAGCTGGAACTTCAAGGATGTGACTTTCTTGAGGAGATCTGCTAGGTTTTTGGGCATTGCAGATACATGCCTTTCCCTACAGAGATCTGAAATATTTGTATTTTATTCCAGGTTGTGGGAAAAAAGAAAAGAAAAGAAAAGAAAAGAAAAGAAAAGAAAAGAAAAGAAAAGAAAAGAAAAGAAAAGAAAAGAAAAGAAAAGAAAAGAAAAAAGAAAAGAAAAGAAAAGAAAAGAAAAGAAAAGAAAAGAAAAGAAAAGAAAAGAAAAGAAAAAAAAAGAAAAAAAAAGAAAAAAAAAGAAAAGAAATGGAATCTTCTTTCTTTATGTAGCTGAAGTTTTTAGATCAGATATAAAGCTATGGTGACTGAGGTTTTATGGTGACTGAAATTAATCTTGGCAAAAAACTGTGCAAAAGAATACCCTTATGATTTGGCCCTAACCTTTATATAATGCAGATGAAAATAAGTACAAAATATAGGAAGGATGAGAAATTTGCCCATGTTAAACATGTTTTTGACAGGTACTTTGCTTTACATGTGATTTTTACTTATTCTTTCTGATTATTTTCCCAGCTATTGCAGAGGATTAGTCTTGAATAACTTGAAATGCCAGAGCCTGGGAACATTTTAACATATATTTAATGCTTTCAAGCAGGTGTGTTATTTTTTCTGGCCCTTTCATTTCAATGCAGGTAGTTAAACTGATTGTGCTGACACTTCAGCTGACAGATGTTCCTCAGTGCATGCTGCAGTGATTTCAAAAATTGTCCCAGATTTCTCAAAAGGATGGAAAACTGTGAACAGGAGACTTCATTCCACTGCTATTAGTGGGCTTGTGATTCTACAACAGCACAAAATTACTGCAGGCAAATTGCCTTTTTATTGTTCCCAAAATCTGGTGTTTGAGCACCTTTTCTTCCAAATAGTCTTCAAGTTTAAAAAATGATCTCAGACAATGTCAGCTGAAATGATAAAAAGCTGAGAAATTGATGCCTCCATCTGTTACCCCCAAAGATCCAGTACCACAGACACAGGAACTGCACTGACTTGCCAAAATGCATGGCACTTCAAATGGCAAATCCTGCAATACTCTGGACAGCCTGAGGGCACTTGGTGCTGCTGTTCATGTGTGAGCTATAAACTAAGGAGCAACTGGATTGAATCTTATGCTTCTTTTAACTTTTAATATTTTTTTACTGGAAAGTTTGTGTTTAGAGGCTTATTTCTTGGAGGCACTCAACTCACTTCAATGATCTTCCAGTACCTGAAGGGAGCTTACAAAGAAGATGGAGAGAGCCTGTTTACAAAGGCCTGTAGTGAAAGGACAAGGGGAAATGGCTTTAAATTAGAGAAGAGTAGGTTTAGATTAGATATTAGGAAACAGTTCCTTACCATGAGGGTAGTGGAACACTGGAACAGGTTGCCCAGGGAGATGGTTGAGGCCCCGTCCCTGGAGACATTCAAGGTGAGGCTGGACAAGGCTCTGAGCAACCTGATTTAGTTGGGGATGTCCCTGCTCACTATAGGGGGGTTGGACTAGATGACCTCTGGAGGTCCCTTCCAACCCAGATGATTCTATGATTCAGTGGGATTCTGCTGAAACCTTGTAAATATTGCAACGTGTTATAACCATGTGAAGAGCTTAGCTTAGAGTTGATAAGCACATGTTTAACAGATTTGAAATATTCTTGAAGTTAAAGGTACATTATAATCTGGTATGCTATTTGAGAAAAGAGATGACTCTCAGTTTACCCAGAAATTAAGACTTTTGCTGTACAAAATAGAGATGCAGCTGATGTGTATGAGTGGGTGCAAAATGATTGACTTGAACATGATAGCATGTATTATTCTAGAAAACAAGATGAATCAGAAATTTATTCATTGACATTTTGTGCAATTATACTGACAGGATTGAGAATACCTTGGGGAGAAAAAGAAATAAAGAAAAGAAAAAGAAAAAAAGGATAAAAGAAAAAGAGTAACATAGAAACAGAAGACTAAACTCTGAACAGCCTTATTCTTGTTCTCTGTGATACTACAGACTGTCTAAGTCTACTGCAGTCCCTGCATAAATCAGAATATCACCATTAACTCTTCCAATTTATCTCAGCAATTCTTCCTATTCATAACCTCTAGACTGTAGAATGCCTTAATCAAGTCTCCTGCCAGTATGGATTTGTCTTCTATACAGGAACACTGCTGAGGAGCCCTTGAACAATTTTAAAACCCCTATAGGCTAACAAAGGAAGAGAAGGTACCATCAGAGGACAGAACAAGACTGCCCTATTCACTTGCCCACCATCATCATACATGATGGTATATAGATAATATACATATCAATATAGATACTTTTCTATATTAGATTTGCTCCCTAAATAAGTGCATTATTACATTAGAATAAAGAATTATATATTTGAACCATCATAATCAGCAAACATAATCAACAATTGCTGTGCAATATCTTTATACAACCTGCCAAATGCTCAGACACATGCACAAAGAAATGTGCATGTTCCCTAACACCTACTTATTCTCATGATGAACTATAACAATGTATTTATATTCATTCCAGTACAACAAATATAAGGTACCAAAAGCTCAAATATTCAGGGTAACTTTTAATTACACATCTTTATGCTAACCAGTTCATATTTATTTTTCTGGGTCTACCCTTTATAAAGTCCTATCTTAACATGCTTTTATCAGTCACAAATATTTCCAGTCCTTTTTAAAGCTTAGCTGTCTCTAAACAGGCAAAATGAGTGGCAGCAGGAGTGCAAATCATTTCAGAAGCCAGCAAATCATTCCAGTTGCTCCAGAAAGCAAATCTTTCCAATAAAAAGACTTATTCACCAGAACAATCCCACAGGGGTAAAAGCACTACATTAGAAGCACATAATTTTCTTATAAATCCATCAAGCTCCAGCAGGTTTATAATAATTAATTAAATGACTTAAACATCAGAGAAGAAGCCTGACTACAGCTTGTGCTTTGTGCTCCTTCAAAGGTTCAGAGGTTGCTCGTGGTTCAATTAAGCATCTAAAAGTACTAATGCTTATTTTAAGCTTATGTGAATTAGGAAACACTTTTGAGAGTGCCTGCATTTATTATCCCTTTCCAGCCAGCTTGTATTGCTCATTTGTCAGCAGGAATGCCTTCCCCAACTGAAGCACTCAGCATCTGTCTCCATCTCTGCACAGAACTGCAGCTCTTCCCATCTCATTTATTTCTCTGCAAAGGGAAGCCCAGCCAAGAGCCTGCTGGTTTTATTCAGACACCAGGCACATTCTTAAGATGCTGCAAGGTTCCAGGGTAAGGCCAAACCAAGTCAATTTATCTAAACCCAGCCTGATGGAGTTGCTGTAGGTCTTCATTTTGCCATTGCTGCTCACCTAGAAGTGACAGCCAGCAATCCAAGTGCAACCATCACCTCTTCATGCTTCAGGATACTCTGTTGTGCTGACAGTCTGGTGTACTTCACCAAACCCAAGTTGAGGCCAGCTATGGATAGCATGATGAGTATATTTCTCATCATATGGTTATAGATCTTCTGTAAGTCTACCAGGAGATGACAGCTAGTGTCAGAGTGGTGAATCTAAGTTTCACTGCAAATTCGATTTCCAGCAGAAGTTCACAGGGAGACAGGGAGACATATCTTCTGTTGTCTGAGATGCTTTCTGAGGAAAGAGCTGAGAAGTGCATTAAATAGACTCACCTCTCCTTCATCAGCTGGGCTTCAAACTTGTGTATTTTAAAGAGAGAGACTGAGGAAATGCTTTGGGTCTTGGGCCACCTATGGTATCTTTAGCATTTCAAAACAGAGCAGGCATGTCTCTTGGCAAGGATTCTCTCTGCATTTGGACTGATATGTAATGGTTTTGTCTCTTTACTCTGGAAAAACAGCAGGATAATTTACATAATCTAAGAATAAAATATATTCAAAATCAAAGGCAAAATACTGCATGATCATTGGCAATTTACTTAAAACATGTATGACCCATGGTGGGGAAAAAATGAAATGGAGAAAAGAAATTAAAAAGTGTTTCTGAATAAATCCAGCCATTGACATTTCTTAGAATTGTATCTTGCATTTCATATTCTGTCCCTCTGCAAAAGATTAGTATAAAATGCATTTTGGTATGATAAAACATCTGCAGAATTTAAAAATACATTTGCACTTAGAGTGAAAAAGTAAGAAGAAATATTAACTGTTCTTGTCTTTGGCTGAAAGATAAAGGGTTTACCATACCCAGGCAAATCAAACCCAACATCCTTATTTCCATCATTTCTCTAACTCTGAAATAGAGGTGTGGGGAAAAAAGGCTGGCAAAGGGCACACATCCTTCTGCTTTGCCTGCCCATAGGAGTCATAACTAGCAACTGCAACTTATTGCCAGGGAAGTTATGTCAAATCTGAACCTCAAATAATGGTCACTGTAAAATATAATATTGTCTGTGAAAGGTGTAAAATAGGTCTGCTCAATAAAAAAATAAAATTAAAACCAAACAAACCAACCAACCACCCCTCCCAGAGCATCCTTATGTGAGACATTTCACAGAATCCCAGAACCACAGAGTCACAGAATATTAGGAGTTAGAAGGGATCTACTTAAGAGCAAAAGTTTTGATCAGAGGGAAGTGGAGGAGATCAGTCTCTTAGCACAGAACAACTTTTTGAGAGAGGTGGCATAGGAAGAATAATATTTTTATCTTCTTATGTCTAGGCTTTGTGCTGAATGGAGAAATGAATCTCACTTTATCCATGTACATTTGGATAAACAGAGCTGTATTCAGCAGATGATCTGACAAATGCAAACACATTGAATAACTGCTTTTCTAACTTAACAGAGAAAAGATAGTCATACATGGATTAATTATTTAATGTTTATATCCAGCTTGAAAACCTAAATCATTGCTCCTTTAGCACTGTTAGCTGCTCCAGATGCTTGGAAGATTTCCTTCAGAAAAGTGGGTGTGTGGAGGAAAGCAACAAAATGAAATAAGTAATTCAGCAAAAATGATGATGATTTAATTATTTTTCCTTTTGTGGCACTCCTGGATGCCTTTCTATGCATTTTTTTAAATGAGAATAATATATGATCCCAGTATTAAGAAGTGTGGGACTGTTACCCCATTGACTTAAACTGTAGCACAAGTTTATGTACAGATTTGATCCCAACATCTACATATATCCATCCCCACCCTAAAATATAGGGAAAGAGAGGAAAAGAAGTACACATAGTCCCTATGTGAAAAACTTAGCAAAGAATCATATTTTAAAACACTTAAATCCCTTCAGAAAAGGTAGCTTCACATTTTTTCCCCAAAGGAGAATATAAGTTTCTTTGTGCATTATTCAGCTGAGTCTTGAAACTACAAAGTCTTTTTGTTCCCAATAGTAATTTGCTTTATGGTCAATTTATGTATTTTTCCATTTTTTCCCAAAAGTGCACTCATGTCTTGGCTATTAAAAATAGTACATGTTTTTAATCTGTGTCAACATAAAATGTTCTATGTAAACATGTTATCAGAATATGGACTCTTTAATTGAGGCATGCTCTGTCACTATAGCTGTTTTGTTTAGATGTCTCTTGGGAAACTGATGTAGCTTACTGCTAGTGAATGGTAATATGGAAATAACCACTGCTTAATCAGGACAGTAATTACCATCAATTCTGTTTAATTGAACTAAATTTAACTGGAGTCAAGAAGTAAAGTACTGATTAAACTCCAAACTATTGATGAGTGCTCACTAATTCTCCAAAGACACAAAATAATTATACCAATAAATGACATAGATGTTTAACTTCACAAATCAAAAAGTACCTGGAAAACAGCATAAAGAGGATTCCTACATGGGCAAATTCAGTCTGAATACATTATCTGTGTGGTCATGATTCCTTTTCAGATTGAAATTGTTCAACCAAAATTTACATAGTTGATGATGTTTAGCTGAGTCTGACTAACTGCTGAGGGCTTTTTAGTACCTGTTTATCAGACATCACTCAATTCCACAACTTTGGGTGACTGCTGAACTGTGGAAGTATGGCACAGGTTGTACAATGTCTGAGAGTAAAGATACACCAGGACAACAAACTGCCTGATGCTGGGTCTCTTACTGTTCACATGTCTGTGCCTGTAGAAGTATGTCAGACACAAAAGATTTCATTTCTCCCTCACAAGGTGTTCTTGGAGCATATTCTTGTCTCAGAATGTTGCAGATTCTCCCCAGAGCAGCACTTGAGTGTTACAGCTCTCAGAATGATTAGCATCCCTGGTGACTGTCTCATTCCCTGTTGGATTCAAAGAGCTCAGCACTCTTCAGCACATCTTCACCCTGAGTTGCAAGCATTTTTTTCCCCATACTTTCACATACCTTGAGACTTGATTATTGTTATGTTTCTGCTGCTCTTTTCCTGAGATTCTTGTGCAAAACCCACTCAGGGCAATACCACCTGTCAAGAAGGGTTGACTATTCTTTCCATCTAATAATGGTAGTATTCTTTTGATGAGTTTCTATCTATGTTTTCCTTAAGGTTTCTTCTTCATGACAGTTAAAGGGGGTCAGTGGAATTCACAGCCTTGTCTTATACCTCCCTGCAACTTAAAATGATTAGTTCATTTATGTGTTTTTGATGAGAATTTCCAGAGAGATTTTATATCAGTTTTATAATATTTTCAGCAACTCCATCCAGCTGAAAATTAAAAAAAACCCCAGTATGATAACAAAAGTGTAAGTACAATCCATGCCAAAATAACTTCCCTACCTTCATTTGTTTCTGTTTCTCATTCCTATAAGCTCTCTGAGTAACAAATCTTCCATGCTGAATCTCAGACACTTCCTCAATAAGCATGAACAACAAACCTAGCCTAGCAAAGGTAAGAAATATATTTAAATGGATTTCCTCCTAAACCTTGTTCTGGCATTAACTGAAACATTTAGCTTGAAATTAACTTTTTAAATTTTGCTTAAGTGTGGAATATTCATATAAAATGAGTGTTCTGAGGAATATGGAATTTGTGTTTGAATTAAATCATTGTTATTTATTTTCACTCATACTTAACATATCTCACTACATATGAGCCTTCAGATATGGATATTGTCTGGATAGAAGTCTTAAACTTAGAATTACTTGTACACAGACAAAATTAAAGATATTTTTTCTTCTCAGCATTCAGAGTGCCAGCCTTTGGAAGAGTGTCATCATATTTCATCTTTGAAACATTCAATTTGTGAACTGTAAATGCCTCTATTCATATAGCTTTTAAATAAACTTGTTTTATATATTTGAAACTTATGTCAGGGTGGAATATTCACTTTGTGTCAAAGCTGAAAGTATTTGTCTTCATGAATGCCTGGAGGAAGATAAATAGTTAAGCTCAAGAAGAAGAAAAATAATTATACATACAAATCAGTTTGGTTTTGGTCATCTGGGTATAAAACTATCCAGAAACAGTGCAAAAAACTGCCACTGGATTTGTTTGTGTGTTTCCTGAGTGCAAAACATAAAGCAAGTATAAAGTCCTCACATGGCAACATTTAAGCATCTATTCTACTGTGGCTGTATAGTTTAACACTATTGATATCAGTGGAGATTGCTGAAAAGGGAAAATTTCCTTTCTAACAAAATGAAATTAATACCTGTTATCTGATTTTCATTTTTCAGATGAGAGGTAAAAAATGAAATGTGTTTACTTACAGATAAAGTACCCCTACTTCAAGGGAATGGCAAGAGTTCCTAGTTTGTTCCTGGCTGTACTCTTACTCAGGCTCTCTCTCTGGGGAGCTATGTAGTCTGTAGAGACACAAGTCTTTGGGGAGTAAGGGATTAATTGATAGAAGTCACAGTCTTTCCTCAGAATTATTAAATGATTTCAAATCAGAAATCCATGACAGAACATTGCTCCTCTGATAAATGTTCATCCACTGCCAGAAAGCAACTATATAGGGTATGTATCATCAGATAGTCCAATGAAATATTTATAATGAAAAAGTAATTGCCTATATTAAAGAAAAGCTGGTGTTAATAATTCCAGGATAAAATAGTGCTGTCCCATCAGAATGTTTAAAGACATCTTCAACAGCTCAGCCCAATGTTTCCTAATGGATTGTTGAATAGATGTTACACTTTTCTTCCAGTTAAATTCAGAATTGCCTTTCATGTGTAACTAATATGTGAATAAACACCCAGGTTTATTCTACTTTCTCTGTCTCTGTGAACACTTTAGAGAGTGACCTTTGCAAACAGTGGCTCAGAATATAAATGGATACTGACTTTCAAAGCTTTTGACAAAGTTAGCACACAGAGAATATGCTGCTATGAAATTAACAGTTCTGCCAGATGGTTTGTACCTGCAAGCTCTGCAATAATTACAATAACCTCATCATATTCCTGGTCTTTCATCACCTTGAATGTTTTTATTGCAGTTGTGCAGACATCTTTAAGTGTTTCACCTCAAAGAGTGAAACTTTCATTTAGGTGAGAAATTCCATCATAAAGCTGCAAATTAAGGAAATGAATAATCTCATATTATTTCTGAGATTTTTAAGTTCCTCACTAGCAGTTATTCTTTGCTAGGGAGATGGGTAATGTGCTTAATGGCTCCAAAGAAATTTGGAGATGCCCTGGACATGGAACTTTCATCAAGCATACTGTATGTTAGGACTTTTGGAAGCTATTCATCCTCTCATCACAGCTGGCACCAAGAAAATCCCACCACTCTTATGGAAGCATGACAGGGTTTTTCCTCTTTATAATATATTTCATTATCTTATAGCAATGGAGAGGCAAAGGAGATCACTCATTGTCATTCTCCATCAATACTGCTCAGATTAGAAGAACCATTATAATTCTCAAAGTTCTGTCCCAAATGCATTTCTAATCAGTTTGTTTAAAGGAGTTCTCACAGGGGATCCATTTTAATTCAGACAGTGCAGTGCATATCTGCATAAGGCTGACACTAACTAGGCAGCCACCCCACGTACAAATCAGTGTTCACTCAGCTTGTGAATGTTACAAAACAAAGCACATGCCTGAGAGAGATCTCTAGTGGTGCAAGTGGCAGAGAGGTTAATTTGTAGGCAGAAACATTGGGTGCTGATGAGCAGTGTCCATCTGAGGTACAATTTCAAGAGGTCCTGCTTTGGGCTCTCTCTATAACAGTACTGTGAGATGCTGCAGAGTATTGAAGACTCCTTGAGCACATCTTCAGACAGTTCCTAATTCAGTTCAAATATCTCCATAATGTGAATTGAGACACAGTAGGGTAGGATAAGTCTTTTCCAAGGCATGTTCCTGATTTGACTGATCTGAAATGAGTGAGACTGTGAACCCTACAGCCTTCTATAAGGCCAGTGAAACCACACTCCAGTTTTGTGTACATCTTTGGACCAAGGAAGTTTGATTGAAGTTTCTCTGTTCTGCAATACTAAGGAAGTCACTTATTTTCTTCATGCCACATTTCATTACCTATAAAATGAATCAAATACCCTTCCGTGTGCCATAGTTGTAAGGATGAATATATTAAAGCCTGTGAATTACTCATACATTACTCCTTTTAATCCCTTCCATTGCTACTTCTCCTAGCTCTTGGTTGTCACAAAAATAGGTAGAAAAAAGTGTCAGGAAGAAGTGTGATTATATGGATTGTAAGTGGATTATATCCTTTTAAATATCAATGCATCATATTTGCTCCCCCACTGAATAGGCTTGCCAGCCAGCTGCCAAGTTGTTTAAAGTCATGTTAACAACCCATCAATTAACAAGTAGAATTGCTGCCTTCTGGTATAGAATGTTTTGTCTCACTCCCACCTGAATTCATTCCACATCAGATCATTTCAGCCTAGTTGTGATTTGCTCAATGGCAAAGTAACATCCATCCTATTGATTTGATTTCATACATCAGCTTTAACAAGTCATGTGGGGAAAGCTCAGGTCAGCCTATACTAGCAGTCAGATCTGAGGATCCAGAGCTCTGTTACACAAACTTTTATTCAATAATCTTGGAAAACAGGTGAAAACCTCTGTCTGAGCAGCTTGCAGAGGTGGCCAGAGGGGAGACACATGATAATACAAAGTGACAGTAGTAGAGACAATGAGTTATGAGAGACAGGAACATCTCAAAGGCTTCTGGTTGCATTTACCCTGTCTGCGGCAGTTATGCTTCAGGATGTAGTTCAACACTTTTCACTGTCAGTAAAGGTGAACAAGAAAGGCTTAGTGTGTGCCATGGCTGTGGGTAAAAACACTTGAGAGGAACCATATGACCAGGTAAATCTCTGCAGTCTATTAATGCTGGAACCCCACTGTGTATGGACCTGATGCTCCATGGAGTGCAGGGCTCATGAAAAGCCAGACATGACCTTCCTCCATGTGAGCATGCTAGGACTCTCTACATGTGGCAGCTCTCACCTCTCATCACACCTTTCAAAGAAAGCAAGTGTGAGCATTTGCTTGACTTTCCTTTTTGAAGAAGGGAATAGAACAGAGCCTGTCTCTTTTTCTCCCCATTTTGTAAAGGCCTTTATGCAAACTGTGGTAGAATGTTTTACAGGAAAAGAGGCAGAATAAAGAAGAAATGTTTTACAGAGCTACTGATAGTTCCTCTCAGATAGCTAGGGGAAATGACATGCTCTCTGGTGTTACAGAAAAGGAAAAGAACAAGCAGACTTGAAATTCTAAAGCAGTGAGATGCAAGTGTTCTCCTTTAGCCCAGAATGGAAGTGAACAGAGGATGGAGGTGTTCTGTTCTGAGCAGAGGGAGGATTTGGTTGCAGGATAAAGAAGGAAAGCAGATAAAAAAGAAGGTTATGGGGTGAAATATGTAGAGAGGAAGCAACTCAGTAGGAGGACGATTTCTGGAGTATGGGACATTGTAAGTAAAAGATGTCCTTCATCTGCAGAGATTCCTAGAGAGAAGGCAAGACAGAAAGTGCATGCAAAGAGTTCATTCTGTGCAAGGGCTAAATTCTGATGTCATGTTTTTTCTAAGTGTAAATCCACTAAGTCTGATTCTCATCCTTCACTGTCATTATACAGACAGAATTTCTTAGAGTTCTGGTGTAAACATCCTGGATGCTTAGGATGTTTACTGGATGTGCCTAACTTGAAATTTCAGCTCTTTGGACTGGACTCAGATATCACTGCATGTTTTCACTCTGGGAGTGGATGGGTGTGAAGCTAATTCAGGTTTCTAGTGCCAGTACTTAAAAACTACCATTTAGAAACTCACATTCTGCAAGTGAGCCTCTGTAAACACTGTAATCAGCAATGCCATGACAAAATACTCATGGGGAAAAAGCAAAACAGGAACCCTAAGGAGGTATTTCCATTTTACAGAAATATATACAAAGCAAATTTAATAACTTGAATACAAGAACCTTCTTTGAGGTTACTAAATATATATTAGCCTTTCCATGTTTGTTTACAAGACAGAATTAGCATCAAAAACTTGTTCTCCTTATTACTGATCAGGCTTAGTCATTTGCCTTTCTGTTTGTAAATGGAAGTTACAAAGTCCCCAGTTAATTCCCAGTTTGTCAGACTACTCCACTGACTTTTTCTACAAGAGCTGCTCCCAGTGACTCCTAAGTCAAAACTGAGTTATTCCTGTGAGATTTTTGCTTAGAATAGCTAACACCTCTGGGGATTTTGTACAAGATTACTGCTGTCTTTAAGACATGTCAGCACCTTCTAAAGTGGGCAGGAGTGCAGATCTTGTGGCTATATCCAAACTTGCTCTTAGCTGGCTAGCTCTGCAGGTAAGAGTAGACTGCACTGCTCTCAGATCAACTTGTCTGCCTGAATATTATCCCAGCATGCTAGTGAATTTAGGTGCATGGATTGACCTTTATGCTATAGCAGCAACAGCATCATAACTCACCATGTTAAACCTGGATGGTGTTTGTCTCTCTAAGCTGTTTTATTCCATTGAAGTGTAACCTTGGGATCAAAGTACAGATGTGCTGCAAACAACAGCAAGGTGACTGCATTCAATGTAAAAGAAACCAAGAGCACATCTTCATCTAGAGAGTCTTCAGAAGATTCTTTCAAATTGCAAAGGAGTTTGGATTCAAGATTATTCCTTCTAAAGTATCCAGCTGTGAGGATGTTTGTATAACCAAAAATATTTCAACTGTCCAAATGACTTATTTGCAATACACTTACATAATAATATTAATTTTAGTAAACATCTGGGTCAGGATTTTAATGACTTTTCAGGAATAGAATGGTTGTTTCTTGAAAGTTGATGATATCTACTCCAACATTCCTTGGCAGCTGTGGAAAATCTTAACCTCTATTTCCCCTTCCTTATCTCACTCCACTCCCCATTATTACTGTGCAATGATCACTGTCTCATAGTTAAAATAATGTCATAATTTGCATTGGGTATAATCACACTCCTCCTAGTTGTGCAAGATGATTCCTAATGTCTATCCACCTAGATTCTGCTATGGTCCCACTGAGTAATGTCATTTATTTCTGTGTAAAAATAGAAACCATTAACAACTTTCACTTTCTGCTTTCTCACCCTGCAGCAATAATTAGTTATGTTCTTTAGGGGTGGGTAAGAGATGGAGATGTGAAGGAAATAAAGTAGAAGTTTTTGTTTCATAAAGAGCTTTAATATTTATTTCAAACCTGGCTCCAGTGTCATTGAAAATAAAACACAGATATGTTTCCAGCCTCCATGAAAGGCTTGGGACCTCAGTCCTCATGGTTTCTACATGGAGATCAGGGAGTTCCCTGGCCATTTGCTGTTCTCCTGGGGAACAGCTCTGTATCTGAAAGTCCAGCAGTGCACACTAACAACCATGGTTATAAGAAGTTTTAGTTTTGGAGGAGAAGCTAAACTGAAGAGATCTGAATTTAAATTTGAGACCTGTGGCCATCTTTCTTTCTTCTGACATTTTAAGGCAGTTTTAAGGAATATTCTCCCACCCCATAAATTTTCCCTACATTTTTTGGCAAACAATAGAACAGTTCCAACAGAATAAAAATGCTGTACTAAACCATGACTACAGAGAAGGGGGCAATTCTGCATTTCAGAAGGAGTCACCATCATGGCAGCTTCTCAAGGTCAGTGAAAATAAGCAAATAAGATGTGATAGAATGCAAGACTTATGGTGAGCAAAATATGGTGACAAGAAACAGCAATGAACCATTGATCCATCAGGTCTGCAGACCCTGTTCTGAGTCTGAGGTAAGGTCACATTCTGTCTGAGCATCAACCTCAGATTTTGGCCCGTTATCATGACTTCAAAGATCTCTCTCTTATAATATACATATATATATATGTAAAGATTTTGTTTGCAATTAAATGAAGTGGAAAAAATATGGAAAACCTCAGCAAAATGGTTTGAAATGTGAACACATTAGAATGTTGCATTACTTGTGCTTGTATGACTTTCAGAAGTTAACAGATTTTTGGAGATTTCCAGAGTTTTTATTGACAGAATGAAGGTGTATACATTCAGGTTTATTGAGCAAAAGTGATTTCAATGCAAGTGTCTAATCTCAATTTTATTTACTGTTATGGGAAGACAGTGACATTTCCTGACATGAAGTGCAGGGATAGGGAAAAAAAGGAAGAAGAATTTCAAGGATTTCTTGCAGCCTCTGATAGAAGTCTGATTAGCCTATGACAAGAGCATTTTTCCCCCAGTATCATGAACTTGCTTTGATGGATACTATTCTGTGACAGACCATTTGGTTCACTATGATATGTGGATTTATATCCTCCTTCAAATGTACCCTTTTGTCCTTTGATATTATTTATCACAGTAGTAATCCTGTTTCATTTTTCATAAAATACCTCTTCCCCCAAAGGGAGACTGATGAAATTATTTACTGTATTATGTACCTTTGTAATCCTTGTTTTCTCTTTGTCAAATCATTTATAAACTCATTTCTGTCTGGTGATTTACCTTTTGCAGATGCTGAGAGCTATGCAGATGAATTATCTCACTGGCTGTAATGGCTTCCTATGTGTGTGAGCATTCACAAATGGGGACAGGGAATATACAAACTGCCCTTCTGACTGTATTTATTTCTCAGTTTGCATAAATGCAAATGCTGTATCTATTTTTGTAAGCCTGTCCCTTTTACTATCTGCCATCTATGATGTGTTGTGATCATAACAACTGCATTTTAAATAGCAAATGCATTATGGCTTTTTAAAAGTGCATGAACCTTTGTGTCTGTGAGACAGAAAAAAGAAAAGGATCTTTATTGTAACAGAGAATTTGCATGGAAAAGAAATATTAACGTTTTTTCTACCTTCTTTGACATGAAGTCACTGACAAATGATAATGTGAGTCACAACTTCACTGTTCTTATGCTAGTACAAAACTGAAAAGTCTTAGCTGGCTCTAATGAAAAATTAAAACTGGAAGTTTGTAATCATTGTTGGCTACTCATGCTCAGTACTAGCATATCACAATTGTTTTTTCCTTTTCTCCAGGTGATGTTTAAAACTTGGGAAATCAGATAGATGTTCAAGTTCAGCTCTTAGTTTGTAAAATATGCAAACTCCCACGACAAAGCTGCATTTAGTTAGTTGAATCTTCTGCAGAGTGGATGCACTTAGCTGTTAGTTTTCTTTCCTGAACCAAAAAAAAAAAAGATAAAGAAAAAGAAAAAAAGAAAGCTTAACATTATAATTTAAAACCTAATGTCTTTGCTTAAGGAAAAGAGTGGTTTCTGACAGTTTTTCATGAAAGCTTTCTGTGGGACTGCATCAGTCAATCACATCCAAACAATGAGAGGTGAGAGTCTCTGTTCTCCAGCAAGTCCTTCAGCCATATCCCCTCAGGTGTAAGCAGTGCAGCCAAGTGCTCATGGCCTTGAGTGTCTGCATGGCTATGATTAAAACATGATCTTAACTGGTGAGGATGTTTTCTAACAGTAGGAATAAAATATATGCATGCCATGAAAAAGTATGATGCCTCTGCTCCAAATAAACAACTTCAAAACAGTCCTTCTGAACTAGCTTTTTGCTGTGATCAGTTAACAATAATTACAACATGCATAATTACAATGATTAATTCACTTGGGGAGGTGATTGCAGCATAAGTGTGTTCTCTGTAGCTTAATGGAGAGGCAGAGCAACTGGACTGTGGCCACTGGGTTCCTTTGCCACTGACTGTAAGTCAAGACAATATGAATAAAAGAGACAAAAGGGATGGATTTGACACAAAAGAAAGTACAGTGAAATCAGAAGTTCTGGGTTTTTTTTTAAGACTTCTATGTGAGAGGAAATATGTTAAGCAATTTACATAGATAAGCACAGTAACATTCTCTTAGATCTTCATTTTAAGTTTCATTTTTTATGTAAACCACTTTTGAATTAATGCAAAGTACTCATACTGTGTGTTTTATCTGTTAGGAAAAGTTGGAAGTATTTATCCATTTTGTTTAACTAGTTTTCTGTCTTTAAAAAGTTCCATTAGATATCTCTTTGTAGCTTTATTTTTAACATATCTTTGATGGTGCCTGAAGCTGAGACAAATTTAATTATCCCTTTTTCTTTCCTTCCTTCCTAATTTCTAATAATAATACAAACTTAGTGATTAAGGCCACAGAAATTCATGGCCAACCCTATCCTATCTACATTGGAGCAAACATGTCTTGCACAGTCCTCATCAATGCAATGCCTGAACAACCCTACTCTGAATAGCTGCTGTAGTTAGGAAGCAATAGAGAAAGATAACAGAGTACACAGAACTTGTCACATTGTCACACAACAATTGGCCATGCTGGTGCTGGCCCTCAAGAGCTGCTTCTCCAAGCAGAATTGATACCCCAGGGCTGGATGTCTGAGCTCCTCACACAAAACCAGCAGAGGTTTAAGCCCAACAGCCAGCTTGGAGTTTAACACAGTGAGCAAGGTACTTATTGCCTTAGGTAGACATGCAAAGACTCCTTGGTATCTCAGCTTCTCCAGAGCTTGAATCTTAACTCTGAATTTCAAAGAGACATCTTTGCCTCAGCTCTATAACCCTGCAGAGAATTGCTGCTTGCCTTTTCTTTTACATGAGAACAGAAGTAATTTATTTATACTAATATATGGCTGGCAAAATATCTCATGGGGATGGCTCTGCTGCTCTTCCTGTTTAAACTTTGCCACTTTGTGGACAGGTGTTTACAGTTTTTTGGGCCAAGGAGAGGATATGGGAAAAGAAACATGAATTTGTAAGTGGTAATACAGTCATTTAGTTAGAGTGAGTCCAAGTTCTGGTTTCTATTCTAAAGTATGCAGAGCACTCCCCTGTGTGCAGCAGCACATAGGATTGTTTGCAGAGCACTAGAAGGTGAATGCCTTTGTGAGTTTGTTGCTGGCTCCCATCACATCCCAAGCATGTCAGAGACATAAATTCCCTGTTTGATAGGTGTATATGAGCCACTACAGCTATGGAATATATGCAGAAAGAGCAAAATAGTGGCATTAAGAAAGAGTTTCTGGTCCCATCATACAAAAGCACAGTACCTCAGCAGAGACACTCACCTTTGAAGAGGAACAGGAGTGTACTGTTTCTCTCCACCTTGCCTGCAGACAATATCATAATTCACACCATTAGACTTCAGTCTATAATTGGCCTTTGTGTTTCTGAACAGTGTATCAGGGATTGCTACAGCTCTCACATCCAGATACAGGAGGATAAGACAAAAACATTCACAGTTTCCTAAGCATCTTCTGTTTTCTTCCTACAAAGTTTCAGGAAAATGGAGTCCTGAGGAAATGACATTAAAACACTCCAAGAAAATCAACATCTGCATTTACTTTAGTTTTCTTCCTGCTATTATTTGTTAAGCTCTCCTGAGTGACTGCTACCTTAACATGAATTTACTATTAATATGAAATATATCATATAAAACTGGCTACAGAGTTTGTAACAAAGCCTTTTTGTTTGTGGTATACTTATTCTCAGATGCCTTTGCCTCTGATAATACATTTAGAACATTTTGTTAACCTAGTCCAAGGGGTATCTTAAAAATTGAACAACATAATTCAGAATTTGTCTTTCAAAACATTAAACACATTGTTCCTATAAAATAATTTTAAAAAAAAGGTATTTCTTTCCTGTTATAAATTCAATTTTCATTTGTTAAAGACAGAAAACCCTATTGAGTAGCTTTAAGTTTCACATAAAGTAATTATGTAGTAAAGGTATACCAAATAACCCAAGAGTTTGGCAAGATTTTCACAGTTGTTACCTAAGAATCATATTTATCTGGCAGTTTCTTTGATGTATCATCATAAAAGATCTTCAGCTTGAAGCACTCATCCTTGCTATAGCCTAATGATAGCTTTGCTTTACAAACAACAGACTTGAAAGATTCAGCATATTACAATGCAGTTATTATTAGTGTCACTTTTAGTCTGATTTTCACATAAATAAACACCTTTTTAACAAGAAAGTTAATGTTAGCTGATGATGTCAGTACTAAGTAGGCAGATTTTTAGTAACCTCATTTTCATAGACAGTAATGTGTTACCAAAAGGGACTTCAACTTCTTGAACCCACAGTGCAATCCAGAGTCAAAAAAGGTTGCATATAAAATCTGTAGTGAAGCCTTGAAGGTCTAGCTTATTGGCTTTGGGGTTTTGATTTTCTGGGGCTTTTTCTGGCACAGTTGAGGCTATGTATCAAACTATGATAGCAAAGAGCAACCGTGGTACATGGAAGTGATTGAAAACAACTCTTGTCAGGCATCAAAAAGTCTTTGTCATATCAAACATTTCAGACAGACAGGAGCCAAAAAGAAAAAAAAACAACTGTGTTTTAATCAGTAAGTGCTACTAATCAGGTAATTAAACAGTGCAACCAGAATACTTGTAGTAATTTATAGCCAATTTGTGTCTCCAGAAGGTTGTGGCTGGAACAAATAACTGCAAGAGCTGGTGAAGGCCAAAGACAGTACAGTTCATGGCACCATTTGACCACGATTATGCCATGTCATAGACAAAAGGATTTGATTGTCCTGTGAATTACTTAGGCTTCAAGCAGTCTCTGAGCCTGGGAAAATAAAACTTTAGTACTTAAATGAGCCTCCAAGGCTTGGTGGGAACAAAGAGAGGAATTCTGAATGTCTTTTAGGAAATTTGGGAAGAAGCTTCTAGCTATTGAAACAAAGTTTTTAATAGCTTTAAAAGATGTTCTTAAATAGTTTTTTTTTTTCCACATAAGCTTCTAGATGCATTTTTAAGGCCTCTGCTCTAAATCTTACACTCTAATAGTTTCACTCTTTTCAGAAAGAGAAATGGGACAATTATCAGAAAAGTTTTTGTGCTGCAAATCACAAAGTTTGCACCTTGCTATAACTACAAAAATAATGATAGGTTAGCTACTTTTTTCTATTTTTTTAATTGGGTATTTCAAGATGCCTTTAATCAGTAGCTAGGGAACTTGGTATCAATAACATTTTTAGCATTATCAGCATGCAGTTATTCTCTCTGCCCTATAAAGTGCAGTATGAGTGTTCTGATCTTTTCTCATTCTCAAGTGCTATTGGCAATAATTTCTGGTTCTTTTTTTTCTTGACATAGAGCAATCAAAACCATATTTCATTGAAACATAAAAAAACATCTATGAAAGTCTGCCTTTCACCCCCAGATAAAAGCTTTTAAATAAGACA
>VWZX01004556.1:0-46244 GCA_013399015.1 Galbula dea | reverse complement strand
TCAGCACCCCCAGGTCCTTCTCTGCTGGGGAGCTCTCCAGCCACTCCTTCCAGAGCGGGTAGCGCTGCTGGGGGTTGTTACACCCAAAATGCAGGACTCTACATTTACCCTTATTAAAACTCATCCCATTGGTCTCTGCCCATCTATCCAGCCAATCTAGGTCCCTCTGCAGAGCCTGCCTACCCTCAAGCAGATGGACACTCCCACCCAGCTTAGTGTCATCTGCAAACTTACTAAGGGTGCACTCTATCCCCTCATCCAAGTCATCAATGAAGATGTTGAACAGGAGAGGCCCCAACACTGACCCCTGAGGAACACCGCTCGTGACCGGCCGCCAACCAGACTTGACTCCATTGAGCACAACCCTCTGGACTCGGCCATCCAACCAGTTTTTGATCCAGCCAAGGGTGTGCTCATCCAAGCCACAAGCAGCCAGCTTCTCTAGGAGAATGCTATTCTTCCAAAGGGTCCTTTATTTTTCTGTTGAAATGCAAATCACATTTAGATGGCCTTTCTATTAACGTAAGAGCACAGTTGTGCTTTAGTGATAGGGTTATTTGCCTTTTGTTTTCCATGTTTCTGAACATCCCTGTAAATGAAGCATGGCATTTGTCCTCTGACCACCCATCACATCACATCATAATGATCTAATTCATTGTTAGCACACATCTGACTAATGCAAGTGTAATTAAGAGCCTAAAGAAAGCCACCAAAGAGTAGTCATTTGGCTAAGTAACACTTCAAGACAACACCATCAAAGTTGATGTTTAGGAATAAAGGAAGACAAAGCCCTGTTTAAATCTTTACTGTTAGGGTAGGTGCTCTGTAGCTTGCAAGTAGTTCAGGGCCTCCTTATTTGGTTTCTCCTTTGCCAGCTGCAGCTGACAACTTCAACAGCTCTTTAAAAGTAGCAGCCAAGTTAGGGAATTTTGACTCCTGGAACAAAAAGCTGTTCCCTTTATAACTCTGGAATGGTGTTGTAAAATAAGAACAGGAAATAGAGGTCTACCTATCATCAGTAATCAAATGAATCACACATTTATTAAAATTTTAAGGTACAGGTCCCTAAGTCCTCAGTCTGTGTTTATACTAAGCCACGATTTCAGAGGCAGCTCTCAGAGGGCTGTAGGAAGAAAGAGCAGCCCTTTTCCCTCTCTCTTTCCTGTGCAGAGTACTTAACTGTCAGACTTTCAGAAGGTATCTAGAAATATGGGTTCCAGGGGCTTGCAATGAATATGTCCAATCTCTTTGGCCCAGAAAGGCTCTCCAAATTTGAGCATAAATTTTTACAGGTACTTAAACTCTTTGCATGAAATGTAATAATTAAGTTTTTAGGTCCCATGCTTCACTTTTGCTGTTGTTGTTGTTGTCAAAAGGAAATATCCTTCGCGGTAAGCTCCAAATAAATCACATTTTTGTTTAATCTTGGTATTTTGTAGCATTATGCATTCAAAAGAATGGTAACTTTTTTTATGTCCCTATGCTGTGCATATTTGCCAGGCCTCCTTAAGAAAAGTCTGTCAAGAATCACCTTTTCTGCTGCAATCTGCAGACTCAGCTGAATTTTACTAGAAGCTGAGTATGCTCAACAAAAGAAGAAAGCACTCCTATTTCAAAATCAGGCTCTGGGTATATATGCTTATCTACTTAATGCACTTCTGTGAAAATCAGTGTTTTTCTCTTTCATTTTCAATAGATTCTCTCTTCACCATTCACCAGAATTAAATTATGCACTGGAAATTTCAGCATAATCAAAAGGATTCTGAAGAAAGAAGAGAGCCTCCTTCCAAACTCTCATTGTTACAGACAATGGGGCACTCAGCCTGCAAAAGGTAGCACTTTAAAATGATCACTTGCTCTTTTCCAGAAACACACCAGAGAAGAAAAGATAGGACAAGCAAATCTGAATGTAGATTCTGAATAACTTGAAGTGTGCTAGAGTTCTTACATAAAGTTAAGGATCAAACTTGCAGAAAATTGAATTGGTTGCAAAATTCATGTCTGACTGACATGGCAGTGAAAGTGACACTTTTCAGGGACACTTCCAAAATTTAATCTTGGCATCAGGCTGACACTATCATAAGAGTTATAAGATGATAATCCAATGTTATATGGCCATTATTTACTTCATAGCAGAAAGAGAAACTTGCTTAAAGGATAAATCAAAAATCAGTCAAATCTACTCCCCAGCATACATTAAATACTTGTTTAAAAAGTTTTTAAAGGAAAACAAAAATATTAACAGGAAACACTCAAAGTACTTTAAAATTGTTGTTAGACTCTGCTCATATTCAGACAATTTTGTGAGCATGTTATTGTAGTTCAAAGACCTCTTTGACCATTTTCATGCTCTACACAATTCCAGCTAATGGAGCAGATGATGTAAGCTATTTGATGCCTATATATGTACACCAGTATTTAGGGAGTAATGGCCTTGCCTTTGCTTCTCACTCAGACAGTTCTACTTTTATTAGCTCTATCTGCATTCCCAGGTGGGCACTTCCAGTTAGGGAAGAGTGTAGTCAAAAACAGAGAAGGGGAAATAGGGAGAGATCTGCAAAATGATTTTTTCAAAGAAAACTATCCTTTAAAAATATTCATATTTTCACAGCTGACTGAACATGAGGCAGCAGTGAGCCCAGGTGGCCAAGAAGGCCAACAGCATCCTGGCTTGGATCAGCACTAGTGTGGCAGCAGGACTAAGGCAGGGATTGTCCTCCTGGACTGGGCACTGGGGAGGCCACACCTCAAGTACTGTGTTCAGTTTGGGGCTCTTCAATAGAAGAAAGACACTGAGCTGCTGGGGCATTTCCAAAGAAGGGTCTAGGGCACAAGTGTTGTGAAGAGCAGCTGAGGGAACTGGTGTTGGTTAGCCTGGAGAAAAGGAAACTGAGGGGAGACCTTATCACTCTCTACAACTGTCTGGAAGGGAGGGGTTGGACTCTTTTCCCAAATATCAGGAAAAAGGACAAGAGGAAATTGTGCCAGGGGAGATTTCCATTGGACATTAGGAAAAATTCCTTCACCACAAGGGTTGTTAAAGACTGGCACAGACTGCTCAGGGAGGTGGTTGAGTCACCATCCCTGGAGGTATTTAAAAGACATGTAGATGTGGTGCTTAGGGACATGGTTTAATGGTGGACTTGAATGTGTTAAGTTTATGGCTGGACAGAATGGACAAGGTTGGACAATGATCTTAAGGGGTATTTTTTCCAACCTAAATGATTCTATGATTCTTTGATCCTTTCAATAATTACACAGAAGTGTAACTGCCTTGTAAATGAGAGAGAAGAATGGAAGAACATTATTGTGTTCTTGAGAATGGTGAATGTGATATGTGACTGATAAAAGGCTAAACTCCAGTGCTAAGAAGTGGTTTGGGTGTTGGTATTTTTTTTTTTAAATTTTAATTGTTGCCTGTTTTGTTTTGTTTTGTTTTGTTTTGTTTGTTTGTTTGGGTTTTTTGTTTTAACAGTGAAACAGTACTGTCAGTGCAGTGTGGTAAATACAGGAGATACAACTGCTTCTCTTTGGAATTTGAAGTTATCTTATAGGTTTCCCTGGGACTAAGAAAGGTATTAAAGGAAAATAAAAGTGATACCAGAGTCTTTTTTAACCCAACTGCAAATTACTTGTTCATAGAATTATGAAAGATCAATCAACCAGTTTGAAATCAAAGCATTTCAGTGTTCATCCCTGCACTGATGTTGCTCTCACAAGAACTTTCTGGAAAACTTTAACTGCGACTTCGCAATCTTATGAAGCCAATTGGAGAACAATTTATACATGAGATGTAGCTCAATTTTTGCAAAACATTTCTCAGCTGACATGTCAATCACATCATTCTAGACAGTGTTCAGAAGCAGGAACTCAATCTCCATATCTCAAAATACCACAAAGAAAGAGCAAAGGAAGATGGATGGGGAAAAAAATAAAAGGATAGGAATGAAATTACACGATGAATTATTTTTCCTTGCTTCAATTTCTGTCTCCTTTGTTTCTACTTTTTTTCATGTTCTTGTCTTTGTCCCTTGATTTTTTTTTTCCTTCATCTTGCTGTTGTGTTTTTTATTAATAGCATACTATTATTTTGCCTGAATATTTCCAAGTTCTTTCTGGGAGCTGTTTCTCATAGCAAATAAAAGATAAAAGCTAGCTGTGTTACACATTTCTTCTCTGATTTCTTTCATGTTTGGACTTCCTTTAGAAAATATTAATAATAATGCTAGACTAACATCTCCATCTTGTCTATTCTTTGTCTAATTGTCAACTTTTTTCTCTGGCTTCAGAGATGCAGAAGTCCAAATTGATGTCTTGGTTTTTTAAAGACTGTATATGATTCTCTGGCCATGAATCAGTTTTAAATTAAAACAATGAGTTTTGTAGTATTGCTTTCCACTGTAAAATGTTAAAGACTTTGAAGACTTAGGGCAGCAAAACATGACCTGACAGAGCACAGGTCCTCATACTGCATGTTACACAGAATTCTTTGGAAATGTTGTAAAGTGCCAAATCACTATCACAAAACCTGTTGTTAATAATGAAACCAGTTAGGAGAAAGAAGCGAGAGTCTCCGACTCAAGCTTTAATAGGAAAGCCAGTAAATTAGCTATAAAATCACAGACATGAATACAATATACATTAGAGCAGAATATTTAAAAATAGCACTGTACCAGTAGCTGTTACCAAAGCTAGACAAAGTGACTAGTGGAGTTTTACAGGGAAACAAAACCCAGTGGTGGAGGAGGTGATGTACCTGACATAATAGATTCACTTATTAATATACACCTTCACGATGCATAAGAGCTTACAGAATGTATCAATTGCTAAATGCAGAAGCCTTGGACTTCCAGTTTTCCCCTGTGCCCAATTTCTCTTGTGATTCTCAGTGTATGCAGCAAAGTTTCAAGGCAGAGTTTTGATTCATTATGTCCTCTCAGTAGTTAATCACCTTATGTATTGAGAAGGTAGAAACTCTTTTGGACACAGACGCATCCAGATGGGTTTGGAATCTCTCCAGAGAAGGGGACTCCACAACCTCTCTGAGCAGTCTGTGCCAGTGCTCCAACACCTCAACTGGGAAAACATTTTTTACTTTTATTCATGTGGAACCTCCTGTGCTTCAGCTTACAGCCATTGCCCCTTGTCCTGTCACTGGGCTTCACTGAGGAGAGCCTGACCCCATCCTCCCGACACACACCCTTCACATATTTAAAAGCTGAGATGAGGTCACCCCTTAGCCTCCTCTTCTCCAAGCTAGAGAGCCCCAGCTCCCTCAGCCTTTCCTCAGAAGGAAGATGTTCCAGCCCCTTCATCATCTTGGTGGCTCAAATAATATTTGGACCCAAATAAGGTGTCTAACATAGGCACTAGGAAAAAAAATATCCTCTTCCCCTTGTTGCAAGAGAATATTATGCATTGCAATCTGTAGATCTAATGAAAGTCTTTGGAAGAGGCCCCAGCTGTAAAGGAAAAAATAACATCTTTAAACAACTTCAATTTTATATTCATACAACTTGTGGGTTTTGGGTTTTTTTTTTTGTTTTCTTTCTTAAAAATACATCAGGCAGTGAATTTTTAGCTAATTTGGAATTCTGCATAGCTGACTACCTATGAATCACTAGTGTATACATATTCTATAAGATACCATTCCTGTCTGTCCAGAAATTATCTTTTTGAAGATGAATACTCTGATGCTCTAAATGATTCCTATTTCCATGTAAAAGGGCCCTTATATTTATATCTTGGGGCTAAATTATGTCTAATATGCTTACTCTATCTTCACCTAGATTTAAACAAACAAATAAAACCCAACAAAACCCCAAATCTTTTCCCATTAACAATGCCAATTATGGAACACTCCTATTATCATGCAGCACGAAGCACTACAGGTTTGTTTTTCTGTATCATCACTGTAATTCCTTTATCTTCCAAGTTAAATACATGGAACAGGCACAAGATTGCTGCAGTTCACACAGAAGGTTTGCCAGGCTGCTGTGTGGAGGATGCTGTAGGTCAGTGACTCAGTGGTTCAGAGGGCAGTCATCTACTGCACTCATCACCTCTGCCACCATCTAACCACATGACTTAGATGCATAATAACACCAGCTTCTGTCTGGGCTTCAGCACCATACTTTAAGGGCTATAAACAGTTTTCTTTTATCTTGTTTTAAATCATGAGCAAGAAGCAGTGACAGGGATTGTAGAGGTGGGAAATAAATGGTAAAAATAGGAATTTGGATTAATATGACACCTGAATCAAACTAATGTTTATTTCTTAAGAATATTTATATTTTGATTAATAGCAAACATTCATGAACTCCAAGAAATCAAAATTGACCTGTAGATGTAGTTTATACACCCTATGTATATTTACATACAGCTGCTAAAAATCATGCAATACTATGCCACCATAGTCAGCTTCGTACACTGTCTATATATAAGCTCAATAGAACATCTGCTTTGTTAATGAAGTGTTATTACAAGTCTGCTTTGTCCTTTTAAGCCACTACTTCAACAGAGAAAAAGAATCTGGGATTCTATTGTTTTGTTTTTACTCAGTGTTTTGCCTGTCATAGTAAGTAAATTTAATCTGGATTATTAGTAACTGTCAACAGCATACTCTGAGCAGAAGGCAAATACAGCAGGTGGTAAAAAAAAAGAAAAGAAAAGAAGAGGTGGCTGAAAGCAGAAAAACAAAACAAATGATTGTCAGGATCTGCTAATCTAGTTATGCATAAATTTAAGACAAATTAAAATGCAATGCAAAGCTTTCACTTAAGTTGAATACTTGACAGAAAAGGAGATAAAGTGACCAGTTTTTATCAGAAGCCCTTTTGTCAGAAAGCTCAAGTGCTAAAAGCAGTTTATAATCTTCAAATTGATTTAATGCAACTTCCATAAACTTAACCTGTCAGACACTTTGAACCTCCTAAATGACAACTCATCAGACAATGAACTTTTGACAGAGAGGACTGTTGATTTGTTTACTACTACATAAAACAAATGACCCTTGCAGTTTCCTATACTTTTCAGTGGCCCATATTTAAACTTTTAAAATGTTTTTATGGATAATTAGCATTCACATCATGTATTTTGTGATAATTAAAATTATTAGAGAGAATACTTTCAAAAGACTTACAAAGAGTGATAAAAAATCATGCTATTTTGTATATCATAGTCATCTGTTTTTTAATAATATCAAAAGCAGGTATGTGGACAATTAGGTAAGTCAAAGAAGGTAAGTCTGGCAGCTTCTGGAAGCTTCTTTGCTTGTTTTCTTCTGATAATGTGTGCAGGTTGGGATAAATGTGCCAAGCCCTTCACCAGTTCCCTAGAGCCTGGAGGGCAGTCTGCCTGCAGCCTGATGCAGAATTGCATTTCTCACTTACTCCTCATGCCACATAGCCAACTTTTGGCACTCAACAGAAATGACTTTAAAAGAATTGGTTACAGTGGGAGCTGAAGATAGCTTGACCTTAAACCATCAGTTGGCTGCTGCTAAATGGTTCTTAAAATTCCTCTAAACCCAGTGTAAGATTTGCCTCCATGTCTTGTAAAACTGGCATGGCTTGGCTCAACTTTGTTAAAAGTGCAAACAAAACAGCAACCAAAAATCTTCTAGCTTTGAAATGCAAAAATGTGCTAACAGGAACTGAAGAAACAAGAATTTCTCTCTTCCCAGAAGTTCTCTCTACTTAACAGGCAAATAAGTGTACCCTCAAAGCTTAGTCACACCTGGATTTTCTGTAGGGTGACTTCTCTGTCCTCCCCCCATGGTGCATATATATCCCCTTTGCTTGCTTCTTTACTGAAGTCTTCATGAATGTAACCCATGACAATGCAGGGCTTTGCACGGGCAGGGATGCCAGCCCTCCACAACATGTCAGGCTCCAGAAAGATAAAAAAGGTCCTGTGGCCAAATTCCATCTCCACAGAATAAAGGCACAGACATAACCCAACATCTAGTCTTTGCTTTCACCCCACTGATGTGACGAGGGTGCCGAGGAGTCCTTGGTAGCGCAGGGCAGCAGGGCTCCAGTTGCACATGCTGGTTGCATCAGGTCTCTAACACCAATTACTGCACCTGCCACTGGTGCCACTGGGAGCCAGGGCAACCATTAGCAGCACAGCAGAGCTCACCCCAGGATCCTTTGGAGCTGCTAAGCTTCTAAGGAAAGGAGTTACAGAAGAACTCCACAGGAGCTCTGCGCCATGCAGAGAAGTTACTGTTCTGATACTGCAGCGTAATTAAGGCAACTGGGGCACAATGTTTCACATTGTTTAGAGCAAAAGTCTGGCTAAAGACAGCCTCTGGTTGTGCTTTGCATAGGAGTTTTTTCCCTTTGGACAGTTCTACAGGACAGATGGTCTCAGAGCTCTGTCACCACTCCACAGAAGTCTGTAGAGAATTCATTTTATCTATTTATTTATTCAGTTGTGATGGCTAAATTACTGACATTTTTGAACATCCAATGGCACAAGTAATAATTATGTTTAGGTAGCTGTATTTGAGGGCTGAAAAAGAAAAGCCTTCATCCTACCAGACTTCTAAAATCAACTTAAAGCTCACCCTCAAGAGTTTCAATTATACTGAAGGGTCTGTTACCTTCCTGTTTCCTTAACGTGAATTTTGCTGCATTTCTTATGAGAAAGTGCTAGTTTCTTTACTGGTGTAAACTATTCATGAATGCATAGGTGAGTGTGGGGATAGACAACAGTCACATGAGAGATGTCTCCATTCCCAGCCGCATCTGAGTCACCAGCAGGAAAATTCAGGTTTTTAATATGTTCCTTCACTTTTTAAAGTTGGATTATATTGGATCTGTATAACTAGGAAAAAAGAATCATTCCATGAGCTTCCTAACACTGTTAGTCCTGTTAGGGCTGTGGTGCTTTGCAGCACAAGTTTTACAGGGTAGTTTCAATCTCTTGTATTTAATAAAAACTAAACAGAACTTTTTTTTCCCCTGCTATTTAAAGCTAACTTGAAAGAAGAATAAAGAGAAATAAACTGCCAGAGTTCCTTTTGTTTTCATTGATGAAAAAGTGCTTCTGCTTGCTGACCTAGATATATATTTTCCTATGTAGTTTACTCTTAAATTCTAATATTCACAAGCATAAGTGGACATGGAAGGGAAGAAAAAAAGAGACTTGATTTTTTTTTTAAAGAATTGTTTTATGACTATTAGCAATTTCTGTGCCTTAAGAAAAAATACCCTTGATAAAACAGAATCCAGTCTTACAGATTAAAGTGTAAAATCTTGTTGCTATAGAGAATGACTCCTGTGCAAAAAGATATGATAATAATTACACCATAGTGTATAATGGAATGGGAAGGATTCATCTTTCTTTACAGCAGCAGGTATGTCTCCTTCCCCTCACAGTGTCAAACCCAGATGGAGAGTGATCAAACATGGTAAGACTATTTCCACAATGTCTCCCTTTAGGAGCTATTCAAATTCAACTTATGGACAAAAAGTGCCTCTAGTGCCTAGCCTGGCAAAAATTCTGTGTCATCATCTAGGCTATGTGGGATTAAATCTTGCCAAAAAATAGAAAATGTATTTCATGGACAGTTTGGTGATTTATTTATTTATTTTTGTTCTCACAGATATAATTTCTTTTGGCAATCTTTTCCTGTTAGCTAGTTGAAAGTGATGGGTAAATCAGCTCTCCAGGGTCTCAGCCTGAAACTTCTTTACTGTTTCAACATCATCCAAACATGCCCAGTTCTAGAACCACCAAGGCCAATTCATTCCCAGAAAGCACAAGATAAAGTCAGATGATATGTGAGTGACTAAAAGAAGTGTGACATTGCCCAGGACTCCCAGGACCAACTTGCTGGAGCAATAGAAACTTGTCACTCAAGTTCCAGACCTGACATAGTCAGCTGGAGTCTTTATTGAAAGGTTGTATCCATCTGCTTTGAATTTGGGTAATAAAGGAGTATTTTTCATGAGGGATGATTTCAATAAACAGCAGTTATTCAGTTTATTTACAAAAGGTCTTTCCTTCATCCTTAATAATAAGGAAAGATCTACATCTACCCTTACAAAGAACATTTAATTAGAATACAACAAATAAATTTAAGCTCTCAGGGGTTACCTATAGCAAACAACAGGAGGAGCTCACCCCTTAGACTCTNGTCTTTCCCAAGTGCAAAACTCAACACTTGCCCTTGTTACTTCCAGCCCAAACCATTCCATGGTTCTGTGATTCTATGATCTGTTGTGAGACTGGTGATGATGATGATGATGATGATGATGGTGTTACATGACATTTATCTATCATAGTGATACTTGAAACACTTTCAAAGCTGCAGCATTTAACTTTAAGCATTTTATTGTTTGCTTTTAACATGATTTAGAGAAGTAAATAAGTTTCATGGCATCAGCTGCCTGTGAACAGCATGGCACTTTTTAGCAAGAAGTGATTCCAAGACCATCATATATTTGTTAGAACATAAATAAAGCAATTAATTTTGAATGTTTACTTGTTAGCTTGGTGGAATATATACATAAACATTAAAATGCAAAGTTGTACTTGACACTTTGATCCTGAACACAGTACTGCTGCAGTGAAACAAGTCTTTTTCAACATTAAATGCAACAGCAAGTATTTTTTTTCCCCCAGATTATTTCTTAGAGTAAGCTTTTCTGGGTGAAGAATTCTAGTGTTACTCACTGTCATTGCAAAAGTATTGGGAACACTGAGGAGTCTATAAATGAAGGCTTCTAGTATTTTACTGGTGCTCTCAAAACCAACTACAAAATAAATTTATATGTGTAAAATATATGAACCACTCCAAAACAATGATTTCTCAGAGTCATTCTCTGTGTGTCTAGTTTAGAAAGTACTGTTTAATGTCTCTCTGTTAAAAATACTGTCTGCAGTTTATCACTGTGGTCTTTCTATTTTCTCTAATTTTTTGTAATCCTGGAAGATGCAGTAAGGTTTTAAATACTTAACTTTTTTTAAGTGATTTTTTTTCTAGGAAGTTCAATTATAAGTTTAATATTATAACTTTTTCATCTTGGAATTTTATTACTTTTAATTAAGCCATATCAGGCAAAAATTTGCAAACCCTTCACTGAGACTAATTCTTCTTGAAGATGTGTAAATAAATCAGATCACATCCCACTACAGAGGATCTTCTAGTTGTTAGACCTCACTTAGCTTTTTCAGCAGCACAGCTTTTCTCATCTTCCTTTGAATGAGACCAGCCAAGGACCTTGAAGATTCACCCATACCTCACCTGCAGGGCTCACAAGAACTTTCTGACTTTTAGTATGGCTTCTGTAACCATTCAAGGATTGAGAAGTCTATTTTGTATAAATCTACTCTTAAACAACTTATCATTTACATATGCTAATATATTATGTCTTACAGAAGCAATCTTAATGCCACAGGAGTTTAAAGCCTAAAGCATTTAAGAACAGGTAAGTTTACATATATCACAAATTGCCAGACTTAGATTTCCCCAAATCCTAGGCCAATTAACCTATAAAAAAGCAAAATATCACGAGACTGCTATTGGAAGATTTTTATGAGATGGAAAAGATTTTTATTTTGATTTAGAAAGGAAAGTTAGGATTTATTAGAGTGAAGCTAATTACACCCCTGAGTATAAATGTGCTGCCTCCAGTCCATAGTGATTGTCACAGAAGCCTAAATGCCATATTAGTGATCCAACAAAGTTCCTGAAGCTAACATTTCATATCATATTTAGACCTAGTTTTATGACCTTTTATCACCCATTCCTCTTGCTATTTAAGTAAGGCTTAGCAATCAAATAAATCCATTGATCTAAGGGAATAATTTGCTGTAAATATATTTAGCAATATAAATCAGATGATATATCCAGGTATTCTGGGACAAACGGTGCATAGTTAAAAAGTGTATCATGATCAGAGCTCTGTAAAGTGCTCTTTGACTGGAGCTATTTCTCCAACAATGCCACAGCTGAAACCAAAACAAGTATCTAGTGTCATTTCTGTTCATTGGTCTGTGGCTTGAGATGATTCTGGAACATCACTCATTCACAAATGTTTTGTATACCTACTGAGCAAAATATCACAAGGATAAGAACTGTCTAGGGATTCTGTAATTGATATGGAACTTATTTTGGAGACAAACATGTTAGCTTCTTAATTCAGATCTGTAGAGCTAGGTAACATTTACATCTATTTGACATTTTCTACTTTAAAATAACATTTTATTCCTTCTAGCTAGCCACAGATATTCAAATTGCCTCCAGAAATTCCTTCTTCTTTTCATTGCAGTAGATCAACTTCAAACACACATGACTTTCTAGTTTTCTCTCTCTTGCATCTAAGAACTCTTTAGAAATTTTGAAAGAATGAAAGTAAGATATTGTCACTTGATGTTATGTAAAGTCCTTTTAATAGTAGAGAAGGTAATGGATAGAGAATGTGACTTTCTCAAGACCTGTTCAGGAGATCACAAACAAAATATGGATTAAAGTCATTACCTTCTTATTTTATATTGTTTATTTTAATCATAGATTATCTTCACAAACAGCCTTCTTTAGCTACTTTTTAATAAAGATTTTATTCAGAACATTAACAAGCACTTGGCTCTGGCAATGTGTTCAGATTTTGAAGTTAGTTCATTTCCTTGGCTCATTATTTGCCTTTAGCCACTTTTGCTTTAAATTGCAGGGACCATTAATTTTGATCACATCATTTGATTGTTTCTTTCTTGATGATTCAATTAATAACATTTTCCAAAACTGTGAAAAAGGAAAACTGTGGTGACAAGTACAATACAGCATTCACTAGCAACTCTAGCCACCTGAAAGATTAACTGAATTATGTTATGCAAATAGTGGTAAGGATGAGCATAAGGATTACTGCTCACTTGCCACTGCACAGGCTTTCCAGCACTGATCACTGCTGGGCCATCAGGAAAGCAGAAGAAAATAGACTACTGGTGGTAGCACTAGGAAAACATTATTCCTAAAGTCTAAGGAAAAAGAAAAACCCCAAAATACAGCAACAAAACTCACCCCAAAAACACACCAAACTCCCCCTGAGTTTAGTCTTTGGCTGATGACTTGAAAAATGAAGTTTGTGTTATCATTTTCCAGTATTTATTCTCTAATGGCACTAACAGAAATCAAAATGAACAAGTTTTTCACTGTTTCTTGAGTCTAAGATCATTGTGGAGGATTAATACTAGTGATATTTCCTTATAAATTCTGCATTCACTGCATTAAATACATGAAGCTCCTTGTTTCAGATGACATACAATGTTCTCTGGTTCCAGCATATATAAAATTAAAAAGTATTTATATGTCTGTTTTAAATTGGTGGCAATTCAACATCAATTTCTTTTCCTTTAAATTGAAGCATTTAAAATGAAAAAAGGTAAAGATATAAATCAGTTTTAATATTTTTGTTCTTTTCATTATTTTGTACTTCTATACCATGTTCTTTTTGTTCCAAGACAGAAAGAAGTGAAGTTTTTCCCCACATAAGGGGAAAATTCCATATTTTCACTACGAGCCAGATCTAGTTTTAATAAGGCAAACACTTTGTAGAGAAGAAACATCCAATATAATCTAGATAACCAAATATATTCCCACAGCTGATGCTGATAGAGTTCAGAAGTTAAGTAAGGAGACTCAAACTAACCTCCATCTAATGTGAAAACATTGCATATGTTATCAGAAGAACCTCTCTGAATAGTCTTGTGGAGACTGAAATCTCCTCTTAAAACATAATGATTTCCATAAGCCTGGATTTTTTTATTAGCTGAGATATATTTTCAACTACCCCTGGAAAACATCTCCTCTTGTTCTAGTGGATACACCTTTCCCATGACATTTGTTTTCCAGACTCCAAGAAAGCACCAGGGAACACTCCCCCAGCTCCCTACAAGACCAGATTCCATGCCTAGAAAATATAATTTCAATTCCTTTTGAAGAAATACATTTTCTAGTCTAAAAATCTGAGACTTTTTTAAATATTTTTTTTTCACTGCCTACTGGGAGTCTGTCAGTGGAAGAAAGTGGTGATTAAGATATTTTCAGCACAGTTACATGATGCAGATATATTCATATTTGTATTTTAAAAAAGCTCATCCACAAGACTAAAAATTTAAGGATTGCTTAAAATAAAGACTATCACTATAAGTAAAATCAAGCTGCATGGAGTATGCAATATGCTGAGCTTTAATTGTGTTTTTTCAGCATTTGCAAAAGCAATCCAATTTGTTTCCTAAAAGAACAATGATTATTTTTATATCCCAGTCAGTGTAGCTTTTAAACTCATCTCTATCAATATCTGAGTCTCATGGATTCAGGCAGAAGTGCCACAGACAGCTCCACTTTTCCTGCTAACCTGGGGTGAACCTCTTAGAATTAGTTCCCCTCCAGGACACAACTATTATTTCTTGCTGACATAAATCCCTAACAAGCCTTTTCTGTCCTCAGCTGTAGGTAAAAGGGTTGTGCTTATGCTAATGTGATGCTCTGGGATCATAACCCCCTACTGATGCAACAAATTTTAAAGTGTTAACAAAATTACTGTAAGCATTGCAGAAAATGGAAAAGAAAAGGCTGCTGTTTTCCAAACATGCCATTTCTGAAAGCACTCTGTGGAATTCTCTCTGTGTGCATTCATCTAATAACAACTTATTTTCAAGGTAATTATGCAATTTAATAAAGGGAACTCTGCAGGAATATAAAATTTACTGTTCCTCCTCTTACATGGAACCAGTTAGAAGTTGCTTTTGTTTTCTTAAACAACTGAGGTTTACAGAGATTTTCCTACTTCAACTTTGGAAAGCTTTTGTTCAGCCCTAAGGGGGGCTCATAGCCAGCTTAATGCTCAGGTTGTAGATAATTAAGATACTCCAGGGACAAGACCAAAAAAATCAACCCAATCTTTCCTTTTCTCCAAAGAATTCCTTCCCCATAATTCACCCATACATCCCCAAATCACTTCATAACTTTTTTGAACTTTATAAAATTACAAATTTCACACTTGTCTGGGTCTTGATTTAAATTGAAATTATATAATGAGTGTCATTGTTTTTCCCCTTTTTGCCCTTATAATGAAATACAAGAAGTAGTGAAAGAGCAAAATACTGTCTGCTGTCAACTGAAGGATGGTCAATTCAAGCTCCATCTGAGCCAGAAATGTTACTTTTATGTAAAAACACACTATGAAAAATATATGAATTTTGGAGAACATATTTTTTCTTTTTTTTTTTTTTACATTACAGAGTGTTTAAGAAAGCAGAGAGAAGTAGTTTTAAGTGACAAGTCTAGTGTTTCATTTGCTCCAACAAAGTGTACAGTTGTTTTTTTTCCCCACCATCTACTCTGCTACATATCTTAAGGAGGAAGTAAACAGATAAATCCAGGTGCTATCCAAAGGGAATTGCAGGAGGAGCAATTTTATTTTATCTGCACAGTTCTGTTTGCTTTGTGTTGTTTATTAGTGCCTTGATGTTGTTTATTACTTGGATTCTCCTGGCTCTTATCTTCTAATAATAGTAAAGACCTCTACATATTGTCCCCAAAAGCTTATTAGAATAATAGATCAACAAAAGGGATTTATAGACATGGATTTCACAAAGGTAACCTTCCATGATTCTCCAGCAAAAATTAATTTTGTTATTTAATTATGAAATCTATAACCTCATTTTAGCCTTCTGCAGCATGAAACTATTGAAGCTGACACTTCATTTGCCTTTACCCACGGGTTGGTGAGCTCTGAGAGTTAAGCACACAAAACTATCAAAGCATAGGCAACTTCCCAGGATCTTCATACCCAATTACTACAAGGAGGAAGTTTCCTCCAGAGAGGGACTACTCTCATTCTCTATCTGACAGGTAGAAATTAGTTGCCTAATGGAATGGAATAGTTCTGCAAATTGAAGGAATTAAGTAAGCTTTTTTAATGGAGGCTCCTTTTCTATTAGATTTTAATTTAGACTAAATGTAAGGTTGGTGACATAAGGTAGTTTATTCTGGATAATTTCCAAACCCAACATGCTGCCCTTTGTCCATGTATCAGGTGCCTCTTGTCTTACAGCTAATATTTACAAACACTGTGACTGATGATGAAGTATTCAACTAGCTGCACATGACAGCATGGAGTAAGTACTACCAAAGTGACAAAGCCATCACAGATGAAAGAGAAAAAAAAAGGAAGAAGCTTATTTCTTCCCCTTTCCATGAGATTTTTATTTTTTGGAAGCTTATAGTAACATAAACCTTCTAAAATCTAAATATTAAACTCCTGTACAAGTAATGTCATTGTTAATTCCTGTTGCTTTTTAGGCAGGTCCTTGAGTTATATATAATGCTGGAAAAGCTCATGGCTCTACTGAGATATCAACACCTTAAGATGAAATGCTGAAGCAAAACCAGTAATATTAATTTAATTTCATGTATTTAGGAAGCAAACAAATTTGGTTTATTTATGGTTTGCTTTCCTGCTCTTTATTTTTACTTTCTTTTTGCTGATTTTTCCATTCATATATCCTGATGAAGAAAGATCCTGAATTTATTCAGTGTTTTTGCTTTAATATGTTAGTATCTGACAAAAAAAAACCCAAACCAACCCAAAACCAAACAAAAAAACCCACCAAAAACTTTAAGAGAAAACCTGGATGTCATCTAAAAAATATCTTCATTTCTTTTCTTTTGGACATTTATTCTCATATCTACAGGAAGAACTGACAGGAACACTTTGAAGTACTGAGCACTGTCATAATCCTCTCTTCAGTGCTCACCACAGCAACATCTTTGTGCTTTCCTGTTCTATCATGGCCTCTTCAGGGACCTTTCCTCCCTCATGTATCTTTTCTGACCTCCTCAATATACTCAAAGAAAGCTTTCACACCTGTGAGCTGTGAAGATGAAAGGAGGTAACATTACACCCAGCATAGCCAGAGAAGCAGCTTCTTGTGGTAGGCTTGGCAGAGTTGGGTGGACAGTTGGACTTGATGATCTCAGGTGGTGACACTCAGCAACAGTTCTGATCAACAAGCTCAGCAATATTTAGGGAATTAAAAGATTTGGATTGATCCTTAAAACATCTGTTTAACTTGTTTTAAATATAACTCACTGTGTCCTGTATCAATGAACAAGCAGGGACTGTACTATAAGGGTAAATTATGCTGTAAAGTACCTTGACTTTACATTCTGCTAATGTATTTTCTGATGGTGAGAACACAGAGAATAAGAATCACCTTCCCATTATTAGAAGTATCTGAACAATATTGCCTTTGCTCCAGTCTTCTAAGCTAAGTCACCTAAAGGGCTATTTCATAAACATTCAAGCTCAAAGACAGATACTTGTGTTTGGTTGTTCTGTTCTTACAGACACTATAGACAAAGGAAATGAAAGGAGCAGGATGATTGCACTTGCACACAAACTCAGAATTGGCACAGATAAAATTATCTGTGCATTTCAGTGTATAACTATAAACTTTTAAAGACAGAGTTCAGAATAGGAAAAGTCAAAAGAAAACTTTGTGAACTCCCTCAAGACTTTAACCACTAAATGAGGCTTTTCCTGGACAGTACAGATTTCCAGAACCTTCTTGTGTGAAGTAGCCTGCAAAATAAGTACCCACTATAAGAATATATCTGCCTAAGTAACTCTGAGAATGCAGGAGTCTCCAGAGAGCAGAAAGTGAAAAACAAAAAGGGAAAAGAAAACAGCATAAAAACTTAGTTCTGGTGGAATATTTTCAGGCATAGAATCTAAAAAGAGTTTGTGCCAAGACTGATAGACTGTGTGTCCTTGGGACAGGGAAAAGAGAAATCTATGGTCATCTAAACATCACAAGGCAAACAGAAAGGCTTCTTCAGAATCCTTAATGAGAGAAAAATGACCAGCTTAAACACTGAAACAAAGTTAACTATCCAAAAATTGTTTTGTTAAAAGCAAACAAATGTTTAACTGTGGCAGCTCCCAATGGCAGGGGAATAATCCCTGATAGAAAAAGTATAGTTTTAGGACTTAAGCAGGCAAAACAAGAGGAGGAGTGTGTGGGGGGGAAAAAAAATCTTCCTCTGAAATCATAAGGCTAAGATGCTTCAGGGTAAACAAAGCAAGCAAATGATATGCCCTAAGGATGTTTACATTTAATGAAAAAGCATTCATGAAACAAGAAAATGAGGAGAGGCAAGGAGATATAAGGTCTTACAGTTCATGATTTAAAGTTCACTGACATGAGAGAACAGCCATGAAAGGGACATTGCCATCAGGAGGTGGTTTCATTCCAACTCAACACCAGTGACAGAAAATACCCCAACTTCTCCAAAGAACTCACAAATCTCTTAGTAACTTATTGGCAGGTCTGTAATTCACAGTACAACACCAAATGCAATATGTAATCTTCAGTGCCAACTGGGGATGGCCTAAAACAGTAAAATAGGTGAATCATCTGCCACCAGTCGTCACCTAGTCCTCCAGACTCAGAAAAATCTCACAGCTTCAGAAAAGAAGGCTAAGAATAGTGATTTTGCAAAAGAGAAACAAGAGATTGGCTTCTGCAGGGATAATGTGCACAGATTTAACCCATTCATCTATTTTTCTTACCTAGTACTTTTTTAACCAGGAATTCACTAGATACAACCCTCTATTATAGAAGAGGTGTTAATTTATTTAATGGCAGGCTTCTGTGTACAAAGGTGACATTTAAAGGATTTGTGAATTTTCCAAAAAGCTGGGCTCAAGTGTCAGTATTTCAATGTGCATTTTGCATTACAGTTATTTCAGTATAGCATTTGGAGAAACCAAAAAGAAAGGCAGCCTTGTTGCTCCAGACCTTCTGCTCCTTCTGCTGGGAAAACACAGCACAGCTTGTCACAGAAATGGTGACATCAAAGTATTCCAGAGTAACTGAAATGCTTTTGACAAAAAATGAAGTGTTTTAGATGTGAGATCTCTCATATTTTTTTTTCCCCTCAGCAAGAACATTGCCAACAAACTGCCATGAGAAAACAAAACTGTACAGGCCAAAATACAGAAATCTTAATCTTCTTCCAGTTTCCATCTCTAGGTTACAGATGTTGAGGTTTGTGTGCAGAAGGAGAAGCATGGAAAGTTCCCAGCTCCATGACTGGTTCTATGATTCTGTTCTAGCCCCTACCATGGCCTTGGCTAGTGAGCTTAAATACAAAGCAACTGGGCATATGTTATCTTCTGAACCAACTTGTCTTTCTTCACAGTATGTCTAAATACTTACAAAAGTGAATTCCACTGTTTTACTCTATGGAAATAAAATGATTATTTCTAATTCTTGTTCACTTGAGAATGTTTGAGTCAAAGCATGGCAATACTACACAAGAGAGCTGCTGAACTCTGTCAGTTTTCAAGACTGCCTTGAAAATCTAATTTTTAAGTGTTCTTAGTAGATCACATGTTTTCATTTTAAGTCACTTTAAAGCACTTAGCCAATGCATGCATTCAATGATGCAACTAAATATTTTGCACCAACAGGTGTAAAAATAAACAGTTCTATTAGATAATAAAAACTGCATGAAAGGAACAAACAGTTTTGAAGCTGCCATGCAGACTGAGCATCAAAACACTCAGCAAAGGATTATAGGCCATGGCTTTCATATGATTTCTGAAATAAAAAGAAGACTTTTTGGAAAGTATTTGCAAAAAATAATTTTATCAAGTGTATTATTGACATTGCTGGTTAAGTTTCTGCCCAAAGCAGATGTTAATGGCTAATTAAACAGTTGAAAATAGAGAGTTTCTAAAAGGTAATGTTATCTGAGCTTCCACTCCAGTACTGCAAGAGCCTTATTGTGATACAGTTAATGTATTTTAAGCAAAACCTGTTCTGTACCTCATGGCATCAGACTCTTGTTCATGGAACAGCATTAAAGTAGCTAGATATGAAAGATCAGAATTCTATGTCCTTCAATAAAGCTTCTTTACCCTGTCCCTTCCCACCCCAAGAAAAATGCAAGCACACTTTCCTTCTCACATACTGTGCACATGATTCATAGAAAAATCCAATCATGCTCAATTAACACTCAAAATTTTCCAATAATTATGCTGAAGGCAGCACCAGCACAAACAAAGCAACAAGGGAGTCAGGGTCTAAGCTGTGCATAAACTCACTAATAAGAGAAAAGGTCAGGGGCTGATATTACTGGAATTTGATTAGATTTCAGATCTCTCTGTTAGAAATCAATGGGGTTTTTGGCTTTGGATTTTCTCCTCTGGAGTCAGTCACCCTCTGGGGCTCTGCTTCTAATCAGAGTCTGTACCAATGTTACACCCTCTCCTGGGCACAGAGACAGCAAGAAATGAGAGAGGCTTTACAGGTCAGAAGAGGGAGGCTTTGCCATCCTTGCTGCTGGGTGCTTTGGGGAGCTGAGATGGAAAAGCTGCAGCTGCAGATGTGAAGTAACTGTCATGTTGGTCAATGCCCACAGGAAAGGTGAAGCCAGCATTTTGATAGCTTCCAGTAGCAATCTAGTCAAAGCAGGAGGAGTCCACAAAGTGCTCTTTGCATAAACCCTGCTGCAGAGTGGTTACAGATATGGGAGCTACAACCTGGATTTACCCCCATCGCTGAAAAACACAAAAGGCTCCCAAAACTTCTTTTGTGTGGGGAAAGACTGAGACAGCTAGGGCTGGTTGGTTTAGAGAGGAGAAGGCTGAGGGGGAATCTTGTCAATGCCTATCAATACTTCATGGGTGGGGGTCAGGAGGATGGGGCCAGGCTTTGTTCAGTGGTGCCCAGAGACAGGACAAGAGGGAACAGGCACAAACTGGAACGTAGGCAGTTCCATCTGAACACAAGGAGGAACTTCTTTACTTTGAGGATGGTGAAACACTGGCCCAGGCTGCCCAGAGAGGTGGAATCTTAATGTCCTTCTCTGGAGACATTCCAAACCCAGCTGGACACCCTCCTGTGCAACCTGCTCTAGGTGACCCTGCTCTGCCAGGGGGGTTGGACTAGATGATCTCCAGAGGTCCCTTCCAACCCCTGACACTATGTGGTTCTGCAACAGGCTTTAGGTACATGGAAAGCTCTTCTGGATGTTCAGAATCAGCACCTAAGGCTGGTGGATTTCCTGGCAGGCTGCAGAACCTGGAAAAATTTATTTTCTACAAGATAGCTCTGGAAAAGAATAGCATATTTTCATTTAAACACAAAATTTCCCAATATATATGTTAAACAAAGTAGCCAAAGGTAGAAGAGCAACCCCATTTCTTTCTCACAATTGACATACTACTTTGATTTTTTTATTTTAAGGTTTCTTTCAAACAGTAAGCTGCTGGTGTGAACTTTTAAACCCCATCTTTAAACAGGAATGATATATTGTAAAATCTAATTCTCTCCCTTCACACATAAAAAAAGCCAACGTTGTTCCCTCAGTTGCAAACTCTGATTAGTAGGAGAGTTAAGGATGGTTATAGATATTCATCAAAAGCCCCAAACTCAGAACATGTGGTCAAAGAAGGTATAAAACTCTCTAGCTGAGCCTTGTCTCAGGGCAGCCTGCACTGAGACTTCTGAAGCTTTATGTATCAGCCAAAACCATCAGAGCAAATGTCCAAAGGAAAATGCTTTTCACTCGTGCTTGGGATGGAAAATGACAGAATCATAGAGTCATTATGGCTGGAAAAGACCTCTGAAATCATCAATTCCAACATTGCCATGCTCACCACTAAACCATGTCCCCATCACACTCTTTTTGAACTCTTCCAGGGATGGTGATTCCACCACCTCCCTGGGCAGCCTGTGCCAATGCCTGATAACCTCTGGGGGAAGAAATCCTTCCTAATATCCAATCTGAGCCTCCCTGCTGGTTCAGACATGCAACCTGCTTGCATCCATCTCAGATGAGTAGAAGAATATCCACTATAAAGCATGCTCTCACCATCTTGAAATGACACTTTCTAATTTACTTTAATGCCTAAGTAGAGGGAGTCTGTGCCAGCTCCTCACCTTTAAGCAAAGTGTGATCTGTGCAAATGCCTTTTCTTGGTAGGTGATGCTGTTCCAAGTCACGTTTGTGGTTTCTCCTCTGGTGCCTGCCTGCCTGGCTATCCACAGGAGACTCCTAAAGCTGTGGAGACTCCTTGGAAATGCTTCTAGGTTTACTCTCCAAACAGTTGCAGAAGACAAAGGTATTTCTACTCCAGGTTCCTAAGCTGATGGCAATTTAGATGTACTTTATTTCAAGGTAAACTTCACAGAGCTCATTAAAGCTTGTTATGTATCTCCTCTTGGCCTCTGGAAAGGTATAATCAGGGTGAACATAAGAATCTGAACACTAGCAGCTTTCTTCTCTTCAAAAACTCTTAACATCAAAGCTATTAGCAAACACTTGCTGTAATCATTTCCTTCATGTTTGCTTTCTGATATCTTTCATGTGTTTCTAACTTTCACTGTTTCCTTTATCAATCACTGGATGGTTTTCAAAAGTTCTCTTACTGCTGAAAAGCACAGAGGTGAAAATATTGCAAACCCACATATAAATACTATTTTAGGCACTAATTTACTTGTTAAGATTTCTATTTTCCAAACTCAGAAGGACTTTTCTCCCTCATGTGTCCTCCTCTCAGATACGCCATTCACTTCCTCCTGTTAGAGTGTCCCTGGATAGAGTGCATAAAAGGTTGGCACAGGAACACTATAAAGCAGGATTCACTGTAACCATTTTCAGCACTCAACAAGCCTTCTGCTGTTTATGACCAGATGGGGATGGTACCCAAAGAATACTACCTGAAATCAGGCAGCATTCAAATGCTGTCAGAGTACTATACTAAGGATGGCTGGAAACTTTATACCTCCACCTGGGAAAATGGAAAGAGATGTAATGTGTCCACATAAAATTAATCTTTAAACAAAATTAAAATAAATTCTAGGGTAAAAGTAAAAAAAAAAGGCTTTTTTTTTGTTCATCCCTATGTTCCCAATAAGCATAATGGTATTAAGCCAAGGGTAAATTTAGTCCATTATTTTATGCATGGTTCCTTTCTAAGTATGCAATCTAATGAAAAATCCTGCAATACCTTGGAGGACTGTACACAATTTAACATCATTCTAGACCAATATGTATTGCAGTTTGAAATGTGGCAACTAAAAGAAGCAGAAAGAAAGTTTGACAGTCATGGCTTTGTAAGACAGCTGTCACTTACTTGGTCATCTACAGAAAACAGTTCTAATGAACCATGAATAAGGCAGAGCCATGGTTATGCTCATGCAGACCAGCAGCATCACAAATATTGGGAGTGAAGGCTAAAAGTACAGTAAGCATATCCCCCTAAGGTCAGTTATAAAGATTGTCTGTTGTTTATTGAACTGTTACTTTGGCTATATTGGCTCTGCATCTGTTCTCTTTCTCCTCCCTTTTCCCCTCTCCTCCAGGACTCTGACGGTGCTGTGGAATCACAATGTGGCACAGGGACAGATGGTGATGCTACTCTAGTTTAATCTCAACATATAAATATGTGGCTCTTAAGGAAGAAAACTTTGTTATTTACAGTCCAGCACTTTTCATATGCCAAGGGTAACAGCAGTTAACTCTTTGATCTCCTGACTGAACTCTTGCTTGAGGACAGAGTCTCTGCAGAGAGCAAATGACTATGCAGATGAAACACTTGATACTGCTAAATAAGCTTGTAAGTTTGTAGGCTTTTCTGTTGGTTTTTGTTGTTGATTTGTTCTGGTTTGTTTTTGTTTTTCTTTCTTTGTTTGCTTGGTTGGTTTGGGCTTTTTTTGTGAGGGGGGTTGTTTCTTGTTGTTGTTTTTGCTGGTTTGGGTTTTTTTAAGCTTCAGTGGCCTCTCCTTCCTATGCAGAAAGTTTGTCCTGCTATTTACAAGCAGCAGCTACAGACTTCCATGGCTTCAGAACCAAGCTGGAATTACAGCATCCAGTGGCTATACAAGCTCACAAAACATAGCATAGTCTAGCTCTAGGAGGTGGTGCTGGTTTCCAGGAACTCAGACAAGCATATTGTTGTTCATGACAACCAAACATTGCTTCTCACAGGACAAGCCATTTCCCAAAATCTGTTATCCAAGTGTCAGTTACAGCAATTACAATCACAACAACTGGAATTGGCACAAACTGCCTCCTTTGCATCCCTAAATAAGGATCAAAATGTCAGCTGTTACTTTTTCTATCCACTTATTCTGAGAGCATTGGTATGATACTGCATTTAAACTGCAACTTCATCCACTCTGCAAAAGATCCTTGCTTCAAGTAATTTGGCTCACCTCAGCTGAAGATGATGTTTCTCTGGTGATTTACTAGAGTTCTTCCCCAAAGTCACATTAATTTAAACTGTGGAGAAAATGACTCTATTATCCCTGAGGAAAACAAGGGACAGACCTCAGCTCTGGAAGTTATTTCCAAATAAAATGTAAAGCAGTTTAACAGTAGTAGAAACTCTTTATCATTTCCTTTTGGCAATATTAAAAATAATAAATCCCTTTGTTAGTTGTTTTCCCCACAGAGACTTCCAGTGTGCAGTTATAGGATGCTTTGAACTGAGATGTTGATGGGTTACAGTGTATGCACTTAATTCCACCATGCCTAGGTATGGTAAACCTTAGCTTGAGCTAGACACAGCACTGTAGACAAGCCATTCTGCTCCTGAGCCTTGTTTAGATCACATATTTCATGCCTGGTTAATTTCTTTGTATAGAATAATTTAGGTTGGAAAAGAGTTTTAAGATCATCAAGTCCAACTGTAAACCAGCACTGGCATGTCCACCATGAAAACATGTCCCTAAGCATCACATCTACACATCTTTTAAATACCTCCAGAGATTGTGACTCAGTGACTTACCTGAGCAGCCTGTTCCAATGTTTGACAACCCTTTTGGAGAAGCCTGAAAATACTAACTTGCAGGGAATTGTAACACTGCCAATATTTCAAAATTTAGGACTATTTCTATAGACATTTGTGTCCTATCCTTAAACTTTATTTCTCAATAGCAATATATTTTCATTACACATATGTAGCCTGAACCATTAATTCCTGTTGTTGATCACCTGTACCTGTACTGATGAATCATCAAATAGTTTGGTTTCTGTAAAAAAAGATCCAGTTCTGTCTAAGAGTGAAATACTAATGACAGCCTTCAACAAGAACTTCAAATGCTCTTGACAGATTGTTGGACATTACAGACAATGACTGGATGTTAGAGACTCACAATAAATATCCTGTGTATAAGAAAACAATACAAGAAGTTATGACAAAGCAAGCAGACCATAAGCTACAATAGTTTTTCAGTTTCCATGAGGACTAAAGTCTTGGAAACCCGGCTGAGAGGGGTTCACTGCTTAACAGCCAACACCCAGTGGTTTCAGGAGGGAGAAATGCAGATTCAATCCATTGATCTTCTAAAACAAAGCAAGAGCTTGGACCTAGACACATACTCTGGTACCCTCATGCAGCCAGAGAACAGGTCTAGCTCTCTTTTCTCTCTCCTCCTTACTACTATTTATTCATAAATAAATATTGATTCAATTTAATAACAATCTCAGGGAAGAGACTGAACAAGAAACCAGAAGTCAAAGTTGTTTCATTTTGTGCTGCTGTCTTTGCCATCTGCTCTTTCTGTTCTCCTTCCTTTTCCCATTCCCTGTTCAGAATGAAATTACAGAAAAGGTCTAGCTTAGATCTGACAGCTTCTCCTTGAAATCAGGCTGTGTCTAGAGAACGTGATCATTAGAGCAAAGTGGTCACCTGAGAGAAGGAAGACATCATCTGTAGTGTTAACTGAACTGTAATGAATTATTACCAACTGATTCACTAAATGGGAAATGATGTATTTTACTGAAAAACTGTTTGACCTGCTTTGCTCACAAATCTAAGAATTAAGGTAGGATTTCCTCTTTTTAATTATCTGTACACCTACCATGCTAAATACACACCCTGTGTTAAACATCTGGATCCAAGAAAGGAGCTGTGACTTCAAAGGCTAGTTAACTTGTTCTAAAATATCTATTCTGAGCAGAACTTGAATCTATTATTGAAACAATCTTTTACACTCAAAGAGAACAGTTCCTCTGAGGATATCATTCCTGTATAAGCAAACATCCCTTCACAGTTCAAAGTCAAGTTTTTATGAGCTAAGACAGAGAATAGCTTCCATTACAAAACTCCACGAGGGCACTTCTCACCCTGGGTCATTACAATTCAGAAGCCATCTCCTTGCACCACTCAGTGCAATGCACACTCTGGGCTTGAAGAAACTGTCATCACTTGAGAAAGAACTCATGGAAGGACAAAGCTCTGAGTATTGGCACCAGCTCCATGAATGCCAGATCAGCTGCACCCTCCAGCATGTCCTCCTTCACATAGTGAGTTATTCCAGCATTTTGGTGAAGGGGTAGGATAATCCAGAACTCTCCATAACTGGATTTCTCTCTTTTGCTTTTTTAAATGGTTTTTTTTAATTACTTTTATTTTTCTTTTACTTTCTTCACCTCTCTTCCCCCCCCACACTGTAAAGAACACCATCCATGGGAAATGAGTGCCTCTGCTAAAGTCAGTTCAGTGCAGAGAAAGTTATGTCATCATTTTTCAGTTTTCTGGTAGGGACATCCTATCCTATTATATTAATTTGTTTCAATAGCTTCTATAGTAAACCCTATTTATTTATTTTTTTTTTTAGTCAGAACTCTCTGGTTCTTTTTGTTGTCAAAGCTGATCACTGAATTCTTACACCCTCTGAAATATCCACAGCACTCGTGTGGGCTAAGCCAAAGTCAGTCTTTAAAGCACATCTTATCTCTCCTAAGTTTTCTTTTTACCTCAGCTCATTCTTTCCAGTTCATAATGGCACCATATTATAGACCCTATGTGAAGAGATAAGGAACATCAAACACCAGGAAAGCTAATGAACATTCCCAAATGTCTTAAAAACAAAACAAAAACCCAACAACAACAACCCCCCCAAACCAGCAAAAACCCCAAACCACAGGAAACTAAACCCCTCAAACCTATCAGGTTTTATTTCTATTCAATGTTTCCTGATAGATTTTCACAGAGATTATTTCCCCATGGCAAAAGAGGAATTATGTATTTTCTGAACTGTAAGATGCTTTAGTTCTGATGGCTTTAAAGAGAAAGAGTCTTCCAGGTTGAATCTTACCTTTTTTCCTCTTTACTAGCTTCTGACCAGAGTGCCCAAAATATTTGGACAGACAGTTCTATTTGTTATTGGTGAAATTCAAATAAATCAATGCATGCTTTTGCAATATCAACTAGAAAGTCTCATCAGAAGGATTAAATGTCCAAAAATGACTTACCTTGATGTTTATCCAGAAAGCAGGAATCTAGAAGCTTTTGACTCACTGCTTTTCCCTACTGCTAACATTTTACAAGGCAATGAGCAGTGAAAAGGAAAACAATACATTTTTGACTCTTTTACCTGCCTGTTTTATAAGCTTTAATTATTCTAGCACTAAGGTTTAGTCTCTAATGATACCTTAATGAATCAGCTAAGCTCTTAAGATGTGGCTTTTAGGGAAGCAGGATGGTGTAAATCTCTGACATGTACCATATGCTGAATGAAAACTAAATAGGAAAATAAAAAGCTTCTGTTTATTGCTACTAACAGTAGCAACCCTGAAAGGGGTGCAGATGAGATGAGGTCATGCTCTCCACTCAATAAGCATCAGAAGCAGCTGTGGGAGGCAGTGCATGAGCAGCAATTAGGGAAGGTTAGCAGCAGGCAGTGCTCCCACCACAGGCAGTGCTTGTGCAGAGATTGCTGCACACCTGGGACGGAATGCCAGTGCCTGCTGGAGTATTGCAAATCCACCCCATCCAAGCATGGACCAGTGCCTTAAAGGCTCAGCTGAGCCCTTACTGGTTTCTAAAGGCAGAAAATTGAAAAGGGAGTAAAAAAAAAGAAAAAAATAAAAGTTCCAAACTTTTCTTCTGGTGTTGACTTGCTTAAAAATGAATGTTTTTCAAAACCCCCTAGGGAGAGGCAGGCTTCAAAGTCAGACAAGATACTTTCCAAAAAAGTGTGATGAACAACAACACAGCTTCTTTGGCTAGATCTCTCTGTCTGCACTAGAAAAGCTGCAGATCTGTTAAATGACACAGTCTGGTAACCTTGAGTCTTACATGATAAGAAATAAACTATTGGAGTGACAATCTCCAGGGAACAGAAAGGAAAAGAAAAAAAAAAAAAAGAAGAGGAAGAGAAGAAAAAAGAAGATTTTTTTGTGAACCAAAGACTACACAGAGGTTCTTCACAAGAGAAGATTTAAAGGGACTTCAAGCAAACAGGTGAAGCTTTATGGAAGAAGAGTTGGCAGAGGTTGAGATGCAAAATATGATCTTACAGTGATGATAAAATGCCTCCCCTAAAAACAGATGTGACCTACCAGCTCTGGCTAACTTTAGCCTTAAAGTATCTTATTTCCTGTGCAGAGGGAACACATGCACCAACCTGGCCAGGTCGCTGCTGAACCTGCTTTTGCTTCTACCTGACCATGGGCCAGAGCAAACCCCAGGGCCACCTCTGCACACTGGGCAAGTGGAGAACAGATAACTGAGCTGAGACTGAAACTTCATCCTGTCACATTGAAAAGAATTGATCTTCCACAGGGGGTGAAAGCTGTCTGGAGGATATATTATTCTCAAATACATGTGATATGTTTACATATATGTTCTGCAAAGCTTTGTTTTGACAAGCTTTGGGAGAATACGTTATTTTGCTTTCAGAGACAGTGCAGACTTTCAGTTTGGTTTGGTTTAAGGTTTCTGTGAAGGGGCACTGGGTTTTGGCAAGTCATTATCTCTCCCTGAGAGGACTGGAGACTTTGAAGAAAGGGGATATCTGGACAGAGTTGCTGTGACTTCTGACCATTGAATTCTCACTTTTTCACAAACCAAAAACCCAGGACCCAGCAAGAGAACACCTGTTCGCAACTATTTCCCTGTTATGAATTCTGTTGGCAAAGCTCTCTAAAATGAAGCATGTTTTTCTCAATATAAAAATAAATTTTCAGGAGCACTCCATTTCATGCAGACAAGAAGATGTTTGCCTCTCAGTGGCATTCATCAAGTAAACAGAGATTCCTCCCATTTTCCTCTCCCTCCCAGACGTACACGCTCTTGATTTTTATTATTCAAACTATGCTATTTGCAAACCTGAGGACTAAGTAGAATTCTCTATGTAGTGCTTGCAGACAGTTTTCAATGTGTGTTTCACCAGCCATTCAGTATTTCTCTGCACTTTATAATTACTGCTGTTGCCTCCAAATCTCTCCACTCAAAGCAAGTAATACTGATTTCTTAAATCTGTCTTCCCAAACAGAGTATCTTCTGTTCACTTAGTATTAAAATACCAATAAGATTTGGCATATGCAGCAGAAGGCAGAAGGATAAACACTAATAAAGGAGCAAAAAAATATGATAAACTGTTACTTAAAGGCAAAAATGTTCTTCATAGTTATGGAAGTGGTGACACAAGCTAGTGGCCATCTCTGTTTGATTGGAAGGAACTGTCACTGTGGAGCACTACTCTAGAAGATAAAAGCATCTCCAGGTGTCAGTGACAAGAAGTTTAAAATCATTCAGCCATGTCAGAATGAAAATATGTATCTTATACTAGTTCTGAATAGTGTCAAATCAGCTCTGCATTTATCACTTCTTCCATCAATACAGTATTTTTAGAAAGATGCTTAAGTATATTTCAGAAGTTAATCACAATCTGGTTTTATTTTTATCAGCCCACAAATATGACATTGCCAAGTGTATGTCTCCAGCTTAGGTTTTGAGGTTGTTTTTGCTTTTAAAGACACAGTCACACAATTGATTACTTTTAAATATTTTTTGTTAGTGGAAGAGCTAACTAGCAACAGCTCATGTTGGAACAGCAGTCACAAAGAAATTTTCACTGGGATTCAACTGCCATCACTGGCTCCCACTATGTGTATCTCTTTCCAATACTGAAGGTAGATTACCCACTTGCTTTTAGCAGTTCCTATCACTGTGCTTCAGTATCTAACTCTAATTTAAATATAAGGATCCTCTTTGTCATCTCAGTTGGGACCCTGAAGGCATTGCCCCACACAATCTGCACATCTTTCCTGTATTTCCTTCTGTAAATTTTGTTTCACTGAACTCAGAGGTAACTTGAAGGAAAATGTATTCTACAGGATGATTATCTGGAGCAAATATTGCCACAAAACAGGTGCTCCCCAGTGAAAATGACAGGGTTTGAGCAAAACTATCTACTTTAACATGGGTTTCTTTAATGTACTGTAAAATAATATCACAGAATCACAGAATATTAGGAGTTGGAAGGGACCTCGAAAGATCATCTAGTGAGACAACACAATATCTCTTGGAAGTTTCTCTGTGCATTAACAGTTTAATTTCAATAAAGGATTTTGAAACATTGGTGTTTCATAGACTGCCATCAGCAGTGCCTACCACACACAGAAATATCAGGCTTCATCCTGAAATGGGAATAATCCTGCTCAGCTCAAACCAGGAGATAGCTGTCTTCCAGCAGTTCCTGCATGGCAGTTTGTAGGACGTTTGCTGCTAGAAGGATTTAAGGGTACACTTAAAAAATGATGTGTACCTGACACAGATTGGTTAGAAATTTAAATCTGTGCTTAATATGTGTTTGATATGGTGTCATTTCATACTTTTTAGAGCAGTGTTTCTAAATCTGCAAGCTGCAGTAGCCAAGAAATGCTATGGCACACAGAATTGACTGGGTTATCTCTGCTGACTCAGGAGAGCAAGATATTTTTGGTGCTGATAACCAGGTAGCTTCTGAGGCCAGAAGCAAGTGATGAGTAAGGACAGCTCCTACAGTACCATTGTGGAACCAAATGTGTAGCTGTGGTATAAAAATAAACCCCTGTGATTTGGGGATTCAATGTCTTTTAAATTCTTATCAATATATTAGCATAGTTATTCTATTAGGTTCTAAAGCTGCATGCTGTCTCTCCTCTGTAGATGAAAAGAGAGTAAGGTTTTTGAAAGAGAAAAAAAATCTTCTTTCTCTAGATTCTAAACTAGAAATCATTGTCCAACCAAGTACTCCACTTTATTTCTTCCCTGCTTTTCCCTTGCCTGCTGCTCCTCCACTGGGGTGTAAGCAATTCTCAGGGGTTAAGCTGGAGCAGATGAACATGACTTTCCCACACAGCTTGCACAGAGATCAGCCTTAGGCATGTTGTAAATAATTAGTGAATAGATGATTTGGTACTATAACAAACCTTTTGATTAAAGTGTCTTGTTTCCAGGATGTCATTCATAAAGTTTAATGAGAATAAGACTTCCAATACATGGCAAAATAACAGAAATCCTTCCTTGTAAAATGTTGATACTGGAAGCTGTGGACTTTTACAAACTGAACTTCTAAAAATATCAGTCAGATCTTTATAATAGAATCTTCACAATGCACAACTAAATGAGTCAGAGTCAGCAAACACTAGGTTTTCTACTCTTGGACCATATATAATAACCTAATCTGGTGGTATTGTAATGGTTTCAAAAGCTGTTCTCCTCTCAGTCTCCACAAAAGACTGCTGAGTACTGTACAGCAAAACACTTCTTAATTCAATTTTGCTTCCCTAAAATTCAGGGTCCTGACTTGACTTTATCCCTCAGGACTGTGAACTCCACCAGTGCATGATCACTGCAGCCCAAGCTGCCTCCAATCTTCACATTACCAATTAGCTTCACTTGATGGTGACCATCAAGCCCAGTGTCACATCCCCTCTGGTAGGGCTTATTACCAAGATCTATTACCTGGCTTAAAAAGTTATCTTCCATGCATTTAAGGAGTCTCCTGCATTGCCTACATCTTGTTGTGCTATCTTTCCAACAGATGTTGAGTTGGTTGAAGTCTCTCAACAAGATGAAAGCCTGTGAGTGTGATGCCTCCTGTAGCTGGAATAAGAAGGCTCACCCTGGTCAGGCAACCTGTAGGGGACACCAAACACAAGGTTCACTTTGCTGCCTTGGTCTTTAATTGTTGTCCATAAGCTTTTGACCTGCTTCTGACTATTCTTCAGGGACAGGTCTTTTCAATCTATCCATTTCTTGATGTAGAAGGCAATCCCTCCTTCCTCTTCTGTTCCTTCCAAACAGCCTGTAGCCATTCTCTAACTCAGTACAGATAGAAAAGAGCTTAACCTCTGTGTTTGTTGTTAAGTCAGGGCATAAATATTTTTGTATTAGTATTTGTTTTAGTGGGACACATTTTTTGTAAGCCTTATCCACCTGAATGGATAAATTCTATATACATAGTTTTTACTGAATGGTTACAAAAGCTTTACAAAACCTGTCTTGAAAATAAATACCTCACAACAACCACATACATTAAATGCTTCTCACTTTTAGCAATACATTAATTATTAAAGAACTCTGGAATTTCTATGGCAACAGTACACTTAATAAGATCCTTGTAGCTTGTACTAAGATGAGCTGCTCTTGCTGTCTCACACAATAACCAGTAAGAACTGGTCACCTAAATCAGCCAGTATGTTTGCTAAGACAGTCATTTCCTGGAAGAATGTGTAGCAAAGCACCTATGTTCTTAACCCTCACTTACTGGCTCCTACTCTTTGAAGACTGAGCACCCTTAGAAACCACATATTGAGATTTTATCCCTTTTACTGAATATTCCACTCCAGGTGCTATTAGCCCAGAGGTCTCAAGAGAATAAGTACTCAGAAGAAAGACCATTCCCTCTGTTGCAAGGGAAATTTTATTCTATTATGAACAATTTAAAACATTAGTAATACAAGTGTCATGATATAACTTGAGAGAGGAAGGAGCATAATGCTTTTCAGAACAGCTGCTACAAAAACCACTTAGAAAGTAGTTAAAAATCAAGGATCAGTAAGTAGGGTGTCAGGGGTTAAAATTAACTATGCCCTTAACATACATTTGTTCATGAAACTGGCTTCTAAAATAAGTTTTGCAAGAAAGATTAAAATATAGACCCTTGGATTTCTATGAAACTACCTCAAGTCATATTTCTTTTATACTCTATCACCTTTAATTGAGGCTGCAGTGTTCTCAGTTTCCTGGGCTCTGGAACACTTGCTTATCAGAATAACCTCAGCAGCAGATCAGACTTGCTTGACAGGGAATGACTGTCTCTTGGTGGCACTTCTTGCATCCCCATATTGTCCCCTGTAACTACTGTTGAGCTCAAAGTAATGTTTGTCTTGTTTGTTCTGTGTTAGGTAATGAAAAATAAGGAAAGAAAGGAAAAACAAACCCTCAGGACAAAAATCTGTTATTCTGTCTCTGAATATCCTGGAACAAGCTCAAATCACAAAACCTCTAACATCACAGTTCTCTGAGAAGTTCAAGAATTGATGGAGTCAGGAGGTAGGCAGATATTCAGTTGAATCTTTATGCTTGCAAGAGAAAGAAAAGAATCCTTGTTAAACAGAGAATCTGTGGTATTCTTTAAGCCCCCTTCTACTTTCTAGTGAAATATTTGTGGTGGTTATAGTTACATAGTAGAATCACAGAATCCTTTAGGTTGGCAAAGACCTCTCAGATCATCAAGTCCAATCATCAACCCACCACCACCATGCCACTAAACCACGCTGTGGAGTGCCACATCCTAAAAATGTGGCTAAAATTTTCCCCTCAGCTTTATCTCAAATAATGAACTACTGCACTTGTTCCTTTGCATTCCAAAGTCAGGGGAAAGAAAGGAGTCTGTCTTCCCAGAGCAGCTGAACTAGAAATAACTTCTTTTCTTTACAAGTAATATTATTTATCTCAGAAAGTTGCCAGTTTTGACTTGTCCCAGCCTGCCACATCAGCACATTTCATTCAACTGCCAGCTGTGCTCTCAGCACCAGGAAGAAATAAGTTCCCATGAATGCAGAGCCAGTCCAAAGTCCTGAGTGGAGATAATATTGCTAATTACCCATTCCCAGGGGGGTGAGGAGAGAAGAGGCACCAGTTTAACACTGTTCAAATGATTCCGAAGAGTTCTCAGCATCTTTCTGAAGGAATCAATCAAAAATGGCTTCAGAAGAAAATGTAATTGCATTCAAGGATTAAAATATTAATAAGAAGTATTCAATTAGCTGTTAATGTTGAGATCTACAGTTCAGATTTTTATGCAAATATAGCCATTCTAATATTCAGCCTGGAAGATAAAGGCAGTTCATAGGAAATGCAGTTCTGTTTCCTGGCTCAGCAAGTCAGTTGTGATTTACTTTGAGGAATATTTTCCACTTGCTACACTTGGAAGTGTGGAAGTCAGTTAACTTTTGCCCCTTCTACTGTAATTAATCTTTGCATTAGTTATGTAGGGCAGTTCATTGCGTTTTCCTTCATGTGAGAGGTCTGACCAAGAGAAGGCAAATACTAAATCAACAGAAGTGGATTGACAGGAGCCTGTTCACATTTCTTTAAGATCAGCAATTCTGGAGTGGCAGATCCAGAACTAAAAATTGCACAGTTTCTAAGAATCAGATCTTAAGAACTATTGATAAAGATACCAGAACCTCTTTTTTAAACTCTTTTAAACTCATTGTGTGTTCTGAGAGCAGAGTCCAGCACAACTTGACATAAGTAGATATAGATATATTCTATTGGTTATTCCAGAATTATCTTACTTTCCTTGATCAAAATCCAAGTTCAGTTATATGAAGTAGAATTTTGAATTCATGATTAGAGATAAATTTCATTATCATATATTTTAAAATGAGAAAATATAACATTTACACTTGCTTGTTTGGGATTTGACAAGATATCAAAAATCTGTTAATTAAAAGCTCCCCATAGGGCGTGGAAATATGTGAGACTATTTCTTAGCTTCCATAAATCTCTTTGATTTTCTGATATCTATCATACAATATGCTATTTTATCCTTTCAGTGTAGTCAGTACATCCTAGAAACTCAGAGAAATAGTTAAATAATTTAATTTCTCCTCCAAAACTGCAGGCAGTGGCTGTTATAAATGGCATAGTCTATTCTTACGTAGAATCTAAAAAAATAGATTTGTTCAAAGGCCTGAACAAATAAGAAGAATTCCTTTGGAATTTAAAAGATTTAGTTCTGACCCTTCTTAGCTCTTTAAATTATATTCCAATTTCATTTATGTCTTAATGTTCCCTTTTTTAGTTGGAAATCTGACCAAACGAATATATGACCAAAGACATCAATGTCTACAAGTTAACTTAAGCTGATTTTTCTCTAATGAGAATATGACCTTACAGATCTCATTGTCTATGAGGCTTTACCAGATGAATTTACTCCTCCAGAATCAAAATGACACAAACAAGGAAACAAAACATTTCCCTAACCATTACTTGAATCAAATCTCTAATTAAATATACATGAAAAGGTTTATTGAGCGATCAGCACTTTGATCACTGCCTTTTTGCTGAGGAGGGAAGTGCTTGTAAGCACTGAGTAAGGCTGATCAGGCATAAGGATGGTTTACTCCTGCCTTACTTCTGATTTATGTAAAACAGATCTGGTACAACAACCATCAAGGCTTGCATGGCTTTAGTTTGTTTTGGTTTATTTTGTGTGTGTGTTTGGGTTTTGTTTGTTTTTGATTTTGGGTTGGGTTGGGTTGGGGTTTTGGTTTGGTTTTTTGGGGGATTTTTTTGTTTTTCCCCTCACTATGGACTGCTGCTGATATTACTGACCACATATTTTTGTAGCACTCTTTTGGACAGGCAAGGTCATAAATAATCTCTCCTCTGGTTTCTTTATTAAGGATCTCAGCAAGGTGACAAGAAGGTGTAACAATGCACATAGATCAATGCACATGTGTCAGTGAGCACACAATCTGATCCTTCAGCATTAGAGGCTGGATAGAACTAATACTTAGTCTCATTTTCACAGTACTTTCTACAGAACCAATTCCTGACACAAGCTCTGCAGTATGTTGACAGCACAGAACAGAGGGAGAACACAGGTTATGGTGGTCTCAGTGCACACTTTGAGAAATAGTTCACTGAGATCTGAAAAGGGAAGATTTTGCCTAATTTTCAGGATTAATTTCTTAACCTTCTATTAAATAGTCTCTAAAAAGACATGTGGCCACTCAGTTTCTCAAATCATTTAAACACCTAGGAACAACATCCATAAAAGACTGCTCTGGAAGAGATATTCTTTGCCATGGTATAGCCATATACCTTTCTATGATCCTTAATTTCCATAAGGCCAATGTTTGAAGAATAATAAGCAAAACCGTATGACCTCTGGTCCTGTAGACACCATGAAGACATTTGCAGAAACAAGTACAAAAGTGAAGGAACATATGTAAATTTCAAAAATTATTTTGATTCTGGAACATTAAAAGATTTTTTTTTTGCTTAATACTTTGCTTACTATTAGCAAGTAACTCAGTAAGAAACTGTGAAATGTCTTATACTTAAGATATATCTTTATATAGATATATAGTACAGATATATGCATACATTGTATGTGAATAATTGCATGTACTATGCTGCAACAAGAAAATGTGAATTTACATTTTACTATAAATATTTTCATCCTATGGAATCATTATTTTGTCATGGAATTTAATAACTTTGAAATATAGATAATTACATGTTTCAGATATCATTTCAGAGGAGTCTGAGCTGTTTTACTGAACCTGTAAATGTTCCATAAAATTCAAAGCTGGGAGTAATGTATTTCAATTCTAACTGACAGTTCATTAAACAATTAAAGCATAATACATTTTTACTTTGTAAATTATTTAAAGGAGAAAAAAAATTTCCTCTGGTACTGGTAGTGGTCATTCATAATCTACATACAAGACAGCCCTTGTCCAAATGATCACTTAGTGGAACACAAAAATTTACACTGAAGGAACATTCTACTGTTCATTTTTATTTTCTTCTTTACACAAACCAACCAGACAAAGAAAAACAAACACACAAACAAGAAAGGTTCTTCTCCCCCTTTACTCTACCCTGGTGAGGCTGCATCTGGAATATTGTGTCCAGTTCTGGGCCCCTCAGTTGAAGAAGGATAGGGAACTGCTGGAAAGAGTCCAGCACAGAGCCACAAAGATGTTGAAGGGGCTGGAACATCTTCCTTCTGAGGAAAGGCTGAGGGAGCTGGGTCTCTTTAGCTTGGAGATGAGGAGGCTAAGGGGTGACCTCACCTATGCTTATAAATACGTGAAGGGTGTGTGTCAGGAGGATGGGGTCAGGCTCTTCCCAGTGAAGCCCAGTGACAGGACAAGGGGCAATGGCTGTAAGCTGAAGCATAGGAGGTTCTGTGTGAATACACATAGAAATGTTTTCCCAGTTGAGGTGTTGGAGCACTGGCACAGACTGCCCAGAGAGGTTGTCAGTGGCCAGGTCCACTAAAGTGTAAGTTGCTCATTTAGAAGTCCACATACTGATGCCCTGTCTCACCACTTCAAGCGGCACAACGGTGGTGTTGGGGCTTCTGCTAAGTACATAACAGCTTCTCATTGCTGCTCCTTCCAAAGTTAAACCATTAAGAAGTTTGATGTAAAGGAGCTCTATCCAGATTGATATTTCATAGGTGTCAACTCACATTTGGTTTTGGACTCTCACCTGCCAAGCACACTAATTTGGTAACATCTACAAACTACATGACCGGATACAACCACTTTATAAAATACTGTACTGCTTCAAGAGCTTCAAACAGAAGCAGTGCCAGGTGCTCAGTTCATCTGTTAGCTAATAAAACTAATGTATTCCAAGACAAAGAAGTATGGGAACTTGCTCACTGCATTGACTAAGCTATCCTCAAGGTGTCAATATGGATTCAGAGCCATTTCTATGTCTATAAACAAATAACTGACTTGTTAAAAATAGAAATTTGGAAATGACAATTTACAGGTGCTGGGGGCATCATTTTAGGCTGGAGATTAGAAGGGGGTTCTTTACCCAAAGGGTGGTGAGGCACTGGAACAGGTTGCCCAGAGAGGTTGTGGAGGCCCCATCCCTGGCAGTGTTTAAGGCCAGGCTGGATGTGGCCCTGGATGACCTGGTCTAGTGCATGTGGCATCCTTGCCATGGCAGGGGGGTTGGAACTAAATGATCTTCAAGGTCCCTTCCAACCTCAGCCATTCTATGATTCTATGATTCTTCTGTTCCAAGTTCTTAAAGAAACATATTTTTTCCATATTTTTTTTCATCAACAATTTAATAACTGTAGAAGTTTCATATTTCTTCTTTTGAAGGCACTAAAGGGTATTTTAGTAATGTGTTTATCTACAGCTAACAACCATAATTAGCTTAAGTTATGGAATGCCCCAAATAAATGAAGAGCAGTTTATAGTTGCTCAGAAATACAGTTTGTTCTACTGCTGTTTTGTTAAATATTTGCAGAAAACATGATTTGCATCATTTGCAAGTTACATAAACCTTAATAATTATGGCCTAAGGTATTATCCATAAGTTATTTAAGTATTTCCCAAAGATTGCTGCTCAGTGTACCAAGCACTAATCATCTGTTGTCTCTATTATAAATGTAGAAGCAATTAAGTAGATCTGTGGTGAGAACAAGTTATTGCCAGGTTTATACAGAAACATTTTTCAATGGTGTCATTACTGATGAAGACTGTTGTGTTTTGTGGTGTTTGTTTTCTTATTTAGTGAAGAATAAAAGTATTAACATTGTGCCAGAAATTCTTGAGGTGTTTTAAAATTAAGTGTGGAACAGAAATTTGATAAATTATAAATAGATTTAAGGTGTATACCAGAGAAAAAAATAAATCTCCCTCCAAGAAGCAGGACAAATTAATTTCTATGTTACAAAAATAATATAAATCAATATCCTAAACTCTGCTCAGAATTTGTTCAGAAAAAACCATAAGAATCAGTGTCAGATGCAATTACCTTTTGGGTTTACTCTTTGAATGTAAAACCTGCTGTCTTTGCCCTGTGAATTCACTGCAGGCAATGAAAATCTTCCTTGGGTGAAATACGAGAAAGGACTGGTTATCAAGAGAATAAAAAAGCTATTTCATGAGGAAACAAAGGGAGTGAGGCAGAAGTACAGTAAGCTACTATGCTTGCATGCATACCTTGCCAGGCTACTGCCTCTCTAATGGAAGTTTTCCTTTGCTCAGCTGGGTTACTGATTGTAACCTAGTCCTGCTCTATGAAATATGGTTTAACTGCCACAGGGGTGTTCTGGCACCTTGAAACCTGCTGAAATTGCTTTGGCTTCTAGAAGCATGTCCATTTTCTCAGAGTATTTAAAAAGCTGGTGTTGCAAGCACCCACTGAATATATTACACAACAATCTTAAAACTGGGCCAATCCTAAAAGACATAAATAAAATTGGAGCTTTCTTTAAACACTCTGTAACTTGAGGAAGTTAGAGTTCTAGTTAACTGAGGGGGAAAAATATCCAGCCCTCATAAATTCATCTGTGTAACCATCTCATTTAGGAGCTCAGAAACTTCACACAAACCTCCATGCTTAAATCTGTCAATTAATTCCAGTGGGGTTTGTGCATTTTAAGTTTTGGATGTAATGTGCAATCCTCTTTTGATCATACCATCACCTACCCAGTTCCAGCAGGGCATTGTGCTCACCATGTTGTTCCTTTGCCACTTTTGAAGCCACTGAAAAACACATCATCTCCTTCACTGGCTAGTTACATCTGCTGCTCAGCAGACAGGAATTTAGCTAGGTCTTTTCTTTTTAACTTCCTATCTTTGGTGCAAATGTGTAGCTCAACAATCTGTAATGAACACAGCACCTATGCATAGCTAAGTGTCTTACAGTCTAATGTTCTGCAGTGTCCTCTGAAAGTCTGGCTAAGTGCTTGACAGGAAAAGAAAAACTGAACAGTGGTAGAATAAGGCCTTTCTGCATATAAACCTGATTAAAGTGATACTATCCACATTATCTTCAAAGAATCAATAAGAAAAAGTTCAGATTAATTTAACCCCCAATTATGTCTAATACTACTGGCTCCAGGAGGTCATTTGTTCAGCTGGGTATAATAAATAGCTGCTGATACCTTAGTCAAGATTCAGTATGTTATTCATAGACAACTTTCTAACTTTCTTAATGAAAGCTGCAGCAAGCAAATCAACCCAAGAAAAATGAAGGCAATTTTCAGCTCAACATTTTGGAGGAATCTCTCTCAAGATGCTTGGTAAACATAGGACTGAACTCCTCACCTACATTTGTATCCTAGTTATAATTACAAAAGCAATTAGTTGTGCTTTCTCCTTTTTGGTTGTTTCACAGGACTTTTTGAAAGAAATATCATACAAAATAATGAATGAAGTTTCCCTTTTAAAGAAAGCCTTTGTGAGCAGTGGGAATTTGCTGTAAGTTCTGCTCAAAACACTCAAAGGGAATGAAGTGATTGGAAACATTTACTGTTCATAAAGTGAACAATTTGCAAAGCCAATCTGTTCTCTGAATTTCAGGTGAATGGGAGAAGTTGCAAGGATGAATGGCAGCAGGGGATCTCCAGATTAGAAATGAGGGGAAAACTGTGAAATTCAGACAAGGTGCTGGAGGTCTTTGTGCACTGTGTCACCAGGAAGTCTTTAAGAACAAGCTAAAGGAAACCCCTCTCTGGAATTGCTTCCCAGAGTAGCAGATGTCACTCTGAAACAGGGAATGGACTAGGTGACCTCAGGCCCTTTCTAACTCTCTGGCTCCATGTATTGGCAGGAACAAGTTTATTTAAAGGGCAGATTGACTGCTCCTCTGTACTGTAACACTTTACCTCCTTGCATTGCCCTTTTCTTTCAGGACTGTAAGCATTAAAAAGCTAAGGGTAAACAGAGCTTGTTTATATCACTTATTTTTTCCTGCTGCCCACCAAACTCAAGAAGTAGATTATCTGTACCTAGACTCTGCACAGACAGAGTTTACAAAGCAATCTCAGGAGAGTGGACTGAGATCTTAAAGAGGTCATAGGATATTACTCACTGCTCCTGTGGCAGGAAAAAGCAAGCATCCTTCCAGTAATAACACAGATTCAGTGGATAAACACCCACAACTCTCACATGGAAAACTATAATGAGATCAAGAAAATAAAAGCAGATCCAAAGATCCATGGCTCAGACTTCAGCTGGTATCTGGGGATTGAAGCACAGTCAGTTTCAACTGTTGCAGCAATGTACAGGTTTTGGAAATTGAGTATTTATGTTTAAGTTTTCCATTTGAAAGCTTTGTCAGAACAAATTGATGATCTTACCTGTTCCTTTAGCAAGCAGTTCTGCATCAAGTGAAGGCAAAGATTGATATTCTGCCCCCAATTGTACTTTGATAGTATCCCTCTTTCATTTTGCCCTGCACAGCAATGAATTGTAGCTGGTGTCATTTGATAACAAAACAAAAAAAACCCAAACAAACCCAATATCAAACATACATAAAACCTCACTAAAGTGAAGACAAACATAAGATCCTGAAGATGAAGTACTGCTGGTAGTCAACCAAACCCAAGAAAACCAAACCAAACCAAAAAATAAAATGGAGAATAAAGGGAGGCTTCCACCACCAACAACATTAAAAGATAGAAAATGAAGTTTAGAAAATGGTTTTCTATATTGATGATTCCACTTGAATATGTTGCATGACATGAAATTCCAACAAATAATTTCTTTCCAGCAGAAGAGGTAGAATTGCAAAGCTCTAAGAGTTTCTGATAAGTAGTTTTTCTATTGAAACAAATACAAATCAGCTCATGCCATGGAAAAGACCCCAGAAGTACCACTTTTAACCTTTTTAAAGTTAAAATCCCCTTTTTTCATAGCTCTATTTCTGTTCTGCAGCACTCCTTGCATTTTTTAATACAATTTACTTGTGCATTTTATTGTTATTAGTTATTTCCTGCCTATTATGTTTTTATAATTAGCAATAGCAATATTTCTACCTAAGATAAGTGTTTTACAGAGTTATGTGTGTTGATGTGTATGCTAGAGTTAATTGCATTCTCTAAATTTAGATAATGTTGTGGGGAATAATTTCAATTAGTTTGCTTTTCTTCATCATTATTAAATTCATTTAAAAAAAAAAAAGAAGAAGGGGGAAAAAAAGCCTAACAGGAGAGTGCTAGGAGTTTGGAAATAACAGGCTATGGCTTAACAAATTTACTGGAAGTCATTTGGAGGTATAACTAAATACTAACCTTTTATCTCTTTCCTTTAGAAGAAAACAAACAAGAAGACAAAGAGCCTAATAATAATAATAGAGGTTTAATCTAAATTCTCCTAACTCAAAGACAATAGGATAAGAAAAGCTTCCACTTCAGTATTTTCACATTGGCCCTCAATAAAACTTTATCTAGCAACTACTATTAGTCTTATAAAAATCAACAATTAAGAATAATTTAAAATAAACAAAGTTAAGAATTATTAAGTTAAGAAACAAACCATTAAGTTAATAAACAATTAAAATAATTCATTGTCATCATGCTGCAATGGCTCCAACTCTACCCCTGCACAGACTAAACCAAGAAGACTGGTCAAAGGGATTAACAAAACTCTGATGTCTTTTACAATCTTAAGGTAGCAAACCTGATTTTGTAGCAAAGGTTTTCAGTGCAGTAAGGGTAAATGCAGATGAAATTAAAAATTTAGGATGGCCAAGTAAGGCAGGGAAGACCTTTTAGATTAGCTGTCTTTTAATGTAATGGAATTTGGTACCTAGTGAGAACCTGTTCCACTCAGAAAAATAATTCTGTTAAATTCTGTGTAGAAGTCTGCAAGAACTCCTTATGCACAGATAAGGGAAGCTGTGCAAAGCAATTCTAAAGACTTTTAGTCAGAGGCCACAGTGTCCAGGCAGCCTCCTGTCAGGCTGACCCAACTGCACCTCCTGCCCTTGATGCTGGCTGAAGGAATGTTGACTGAACAAAGCTGGTGGGACCTTTGCTTTCCTCTTGTTTGCAGACTCACCTCCAGGGGTTGCAAACAACTCTCTAAGGATGTTGCATTGTAACTGAGCAGAATGTGCCACAATATTTTAACAAACTGATCAAGCTGGAGTGGGTCTATATGCCTGGAAAATAATTAACATAACCAGTGCCTACCAGTGGCAGCTGTGATGGGCTAGCAGCCGTTCTAGTGACCTTTAAGTTGCTCCAAACTTCAGAGAAAATTCTGCAGGAGTTTAAAGAAGTGGTAAGGAAAGCAGGGTAAAAGGGTCTTCACAATTAAACCACCTTTTTTCTTCTGGGCTATATTTGGTTAGCAACTGCCATAAAGAGTAGGAACATGCCATTGGCATCACAGAAAGCTGTCACTTTGTCAGGATGCCAAGGAAAACCAGAAAGTGATACAAAAACAATGGAGTAATAGAAAGACTGAGCAACTGCAGTGACTAATATGTTATTCCATTTTTAGCAGCTTTTATTTTTTTCAAATTACAGCAGATCTTCTGTGCCTTGCCTCAGGAGCTGATCAAACACTGCAGGAAGTGACAACTGAGGAGTAAGCATCGGAGCTGAACATGTTGAGGCAGTACACGACCAAACCTCCCTACTTGCATTGTGACTCTTGCAGAGTGGGAACAGAACCAGACAGTAACAGAAATCCTCCCTTCTGTTGCTGGAGTAAGTTACACATGGTGAGAAAATGCTAAAAAGACAGTTCCTGGTTCCTAGAATGGTGGGATTCCTGACTTCTACTCTCCAAAGTCTAATTTTAGGTGATATTAAATGAACATTTCACAGGCTCCCATCTTTCAGAAGTGTTTCTAATAGTGTTATACCTTTCATATTTGCACAGACCTCTATAGAATTAAATCCCTCCTCAGTCTCTTTGACTCCTACCTCACCCAAGCTGCAGCTCTGCTCAGTATTTCTGATTCTCAAGGGCGGGATCCAGATTTGCACAGGTTGCATTCACTTTTCTTTGCATGTTCCTTCAACCACAGTGATGTTGGAGTACAATGAGATGTACCTGCACCTTGGTCCCTGTAAGGAGGATACCAGCTGCTGCACATCTACACACCTTGGATCACTGAGGGTTACACTTAGTTGTTAGCCTCCAGGGTAACTTCAGCAAGCAGACTGAAAAGCATTATATCACATCTAGGAAAAAATAACTTGTTCTCTTTTAATATAAGCTGGAGTTTTAAAATTATGCTTTCCTTGAAATGAGATTTGTTTAAAATGATGCCCAGTTAATATTCATATTCTAGCTGTTTCTGCTTGAGGATAACCTCTTGGCTAATTGCAAGCTTATGAGAAGGTCACACTTACTTGCTACATGAAAAAGAAAACATGTGGCTACCCTACAAAAACGCTGTGCATTTTTGTAGGGGGTTAGAGAGGAGTTGAAGATCATAGGATCATAGGATTGTCAGAGTTGGAAGGGACCTCAAAGATCATCCAGTTCCAACCCCCCTGCCCGGCAGAGACACCATCCACTAGATCAGGTTACCCAGGGCCCCATCAAGCCTTGTCCTAAAAGCTTCCAGGGATGAGGCTTCCACAACGTCTCTGGGCAACCTGTTCCACTGCCTAACCACCCTCATAGTGAAGAACTTATATTTGCACACTTCCAGTGGAATCCTTTTGACTGTTCAACATCATAGCTTGTGATGAAAGCTCCCTCCATCTTCATGTGCAGGAGAGAAAGGCAGAAGTCAGAACACATGTTCTTAAACCACATTTTTGAAAGCTCCAACCCAGAGAAAGTGAGGGCTATTTCTAAGGGGCATCAGGAGGGGGCAGTGGTTATCACCCTAGAAAGCTAGAAAACTAATACTGAAGTATTATACCTTGAAATAAATCTCACTTCTTCTTCTCTTACAGTTCTCACTTCCTTGTCACTTCTTTTATTCATCTGAAGGATCCATTCACTCTTAGATAGCCACAACAGAAAGCTATTAACCAACAGGTTTAGGGATTCTACCATGAAAAGCTGTTTATCAAGAGACTTCATCACATGGAAAGATTTAGTTTTGTTAATAATGGCAGCTGAAATGTATGCTTCTATGTATGTTAATTTTAACAGCATTTCCAAACCAGTTGTTATTTACATCTTTTAGTATCTCCCCAAACAATCAGAACTGTGTTTACTGAGTTAGGAACTTTGCACACTCTGACTCAGTGCAAACAGTTAATGAGCTTGCAAAAAAACTAAAAGAAAGACTTTTTTTGTAATGAATATTACTACCCCAAAAAAGATAAAAGGTAGAATATTTTTGATTACTCTCTGCACTTTTAGAACCTATGCAGAAGATAATTTTGTCCTTATTCTGGACCCTAATGATCCAGTTCTCTATCTTTGCAGCATTTAATTGAGACTGTCTTTCCCCTGAACATGAAGAAAGAGGCTTTGAACTGCTGGAAACAATTTGTGGCTGTGAATTGTTCAGAGTCTACATTTTTTCTTCAACATTACATCACACTTTTCTTTCTTGTTTAGGAAGCAGTTTTATTTTGAAATTAATTTTCTATGGGTGTCCACACTTCAGTAAAGTTTCTGTTCTGCAGAAGTGCTGAATACCATGTCCACTGATTTTCACTGACAAGCAAGGGATGATCTTGTGAAGGCTGAATGCTCCACAGTGCTGATACACAAGATTATCTCATGGTCATTGATACAGATTCTGACAAAGGAAGAAACAATTCTCAAATGCCAAAATGTTTGCTGGATCTCTGTCTGGATGGATTGTTATCATAACAATTTCATTTTACAGAAGTCCAAAACCAGGAGAAAGTCTGCCAGACACTCACAGAAAGGGATATTTTGGCTCTCATTACTTATGTGCCAATCAACTTTATGGATTTTTAGAAGACAACTGAGTGGGATCAATATTCTCCTTGAAACTTTAAAATGGAATAATCCTGTCTTATTTCCCTTGAAATTAATAAAAAATTTACATTCAGAGAAAAATGAATATACACCAAAAGTCAACCTCAATTTGTAATTTCCAAATTTCATTAGCTTCTATTTTTCTTTCCTAACTTTGTGATATGATTCATCTTCCCTGTGCTCTCTCTCCTCTTATTTTTTTGATGGCACTCACTTTGCATGAAATCTTTGTAAAAATCAGCAAATTTCCAGTTAATTTAGTTTCATTTAGTCAACTTAAAAGCCTTGCAGGTCAGCTTACCAGAGTGAAGTAAATGTAGGTTTCCTTATATTTTTTTAGGCACAAACCAAAAATACTGTACTAGAAGAACTGTCCATTTCATACTAAACTAATGGCAAAAAGAGAACAATTTCTTTTGTAACAAATGAAAAGAAAGAAGGAAAGCTTGTCATCTTCTTTCCCAACAAACAACAAACTGATGTTGAGGAATTTCAATCAGAAGTG